>KZ064180.1:0-16348 GCA_002091835.1 Anopheles maculatus | reverse complement strand
CACACACACACACACACGAACACGTACAGTTTATTCCGGTTGCGTCCACCTGTAACACGAATTGCTATCACCGGGAATCACGCAGCAGGACGACCGCGACCGTCTAAAGTCGCAATCCCTCTACGGTGGCGGGTGCGGGATCGGCAAATTTATTTTTATTTTGACAGCGTGCTCCGAGCGCGGTTCCTCGTGTTTACACAGCCATATAGACGAATTTGCTTCAAATTAATGCCACTTTACGTTGCACCAGTGCGTGATAGGGTGAGAGCACTGTGGGAGCGCTAGCGAGAGCAAGACGGTGGCAGCAGGACTCTGTTTACCTTTGCGTGTTTGCACCGGGTTCAAGTGGGCTGAATTGGATTGCTGGCCGTGTGCGTGCAGCGAGAAAGACAAGGACATTCCCCTTTTAATAGAGACAGAGCAAGCGAGCGAGCGAGAGAGAGAGAGAGAACGACGAAGGCCTGCAGGAAGAAGCTATTTAGAAAATTAGCTCAGCTTCTTGTTGTTTTGTTTTTCTTTTGGTCCCGGTTCGAAAATTGCTCGCGCTGCGTTAAATCAAAATGCGATCCTTTATTACTTGTGCCAACAGGTACACACGCGCGGTAACGGGCGGTCCGAGCGCGAGCGTTGTTGACATGTACTTGGGCGTTTAATAAATGTAAATACGCGGCCCGGGAAACTGGGTGCTGGTGGTCGCTTTACAGTTTATGCTTAACTGAGTATGGTTCGCTCAATAATGCTTCAGAATTAATCATCGTGGTTGTTTGTTGACATGCAGGCTACATTTGGCTATTGGTTGGATTTCATTTGAAATCGATTGATAGTTGATTGCTGTTATGTGTTAGTATACTTTCGGGCGCTGTACACCTAAGACACACACTACGGCAAGTAAAAAAAAATGACTAAGAATTTGTCATTGTTTTTTTTTTGCATAACTTTAGGGGCAGATTTTGTTATTTCTTAATGTCGGAACTTCAGAAGTTATCATTTAGTCTTATAAGTGGCTGAAAAAATTGCCTAAAATTATGCATCCCGCATGGCTTGTCATATTTAAAAACTGTAGCACTGTAGTTTGTTTTACAATAAAGAGTGAGTATACTTCCAGGCGCTGGTAGCCCAAGTCATGTGTTATAAACATACCGAGCAAAGGATAGAGGAAGACTGCAAACAAACCAACATATCTAACACTTCCAGCCCCAATAGGCCTAACAATCTACGACAAAGACTTGGTAAGTATAGGAATAGGTATAAAAAACTAGCCTAAATATATGCAACCAGCATGAAATGTCGGTTCGTGAAGTCCAACGCGGACACCTCACTATTTAGTGTTAAAGCTATTTTTAAAGTATAATGAATATTTGCTTAAAACAAATAAAATATCATCAAAAATGCTATCGATTGATAGTTGATTGCTGTTATGTGTTAGTATACTTTCGGGCGCTGTACACCTAAGACACACACTACGGCAAGTAAAAAAAATTACTAAGAATTTGTCATTGTTTTTTTTGCATAACTTTAGGGACAGATTTTGTTATTTCTTAATGTCGGAACTTCAGAAGTTATCATTTAGTCTTATAAGTGGCTGAAAAAATTGCCTAAAATTATGCATCCCGCATGGCTTGTCATATTTAAAAACTGTAGCACTGTAGTTTGTTTTACAATAAAGAGTGAGTATACTTCCAGGCGCTGGTAGCCCAAGTCATGTGTTATAAACATACCGAGCAAAGGATAGAGGAAGACTGCAAACAAACCAACATATCTAACACTTCCAGCCCCAATAGGCCTAACAATCTACGACAAAGACTTGATAAGTATAGGAATAGGTATAAAAAATAGCCTAAATATATGCAACCAGCATGAAATGTCGGTTCATGAAGGCCCACGCGGACACCTCACTATTTATTTTTAAAGCTATTTTTAAAGTATAATGAATATTTGCTTAAAACAAATAAAATATCATCAAAAATGCTATAATACATACAAGCACCAACTTTTATAGTAGCTGAGCTTGCCCGTCATAAATATTGAAGGCGTTAAGATCAAGTAAGTTCATGTTACGTAAGTCTGTCTTAAAATGGCAATAAGTCAATCTAAGTTTTAAGATGATTTGTTGAATATCGGCACCTTAACCACAAATTTGCAGTTAGGACACTTAAGTCGTAATTACTTTCTTATCTTCTTGGCCTGTCATGATTACTAGTAGCTGGATAATCAGTCTTGCGTACGGGGATACGGGATTTGATAGCCAGTTGTTGCTTGCTGGATCGTCCGGAGCTATTCTCATGACATCACCAACATATCTGAGGAACCTGGTGAGTTCAGTTCGTTGCATAATAGTAAAGTTATTGTATTGATCACAGTGCTCTCGATTGTCCTCCTACATATACGAGACAAAAAGTGCTTCTGAGCATCTTCCTCTCGAATGCGCCCTAAAAGCTTTCGTTAGTTTTAGACAGACTTCAAATCTCAGAGTCGTATGTGAGAACTGGGTCTATAAAGGTTCTATACAGTCCTATACAGTCATGTTGATGGTTAAGACAAGATGAAGCAGAACCTCTTGAAACCTATTGATGCAGAGCTAGAGACTTTCCAGATACAGGTAAATTCTAGTCAAGAAAGTCAGATATTCAAGATTGTAAATCCAAGGAAGAAGACTTAGAATTCTAGGGAATATCCCAGAAATATGTTATAATGTTTTTAGAGCGCTCTCAACTCATGTTTGTAAATTGTATTCCAGTACCGTTTTGAGAGAATAACCTTCCTCTAGATAGGAACATCACCTGCCTTTAAACTTTAAAAGCAATCGCCTAACAGTATGCAACCCGTACGACATGATAGTCTGTTTAGTGCTCTTTTGACCGATTTCTTCAACTATTGCAAATGAGGATTATTGTTATAGGTAGAAAACACGATTTGTTAACATTTATCAAACATCCATGCCTTCATAGCACTCGGCAACGAAACTTGTTGCGTACACTTGTGCAGTGCCGCAAAAACTCCATTCCTAAGGTTAATTCCCGTCCTCGTGCAGTGTTGTTAGAAACGATAAGACCACACAAAAGGAACACCAGCAAACTGCGAAAACACAGCATCCATTCCCCCAGGGGGTGAGGGGGCTCGTCTGCCCAAAACATGTATGGAATAAAAAAAAACACCAATCCCACTCACACACAACAACCAAGAACAATGACGGGGGAAAACACAGCCAACCATCGCACCCATGCACGGTTCGGGAAAACATCTGAGGCTCTGGGTCGGCACCGAACCGTGTACCGCACAGCACACGACCAAACCCGCGACCAAAGATCCGCCGTATGACGAAGCGCAATTTAACGGACAATAAATACGCCAGCGAAACGATCGTAAAATAACGATATACATCAAAAAGTATGTCGGTGCCGGGCCGGCCGGGCCAGGGCGCCTACCAGTTACCGACAGCACGCCCGATTTACTTCCTGCTCTCGCGTGCTCGCGCACACCCGTGTGCTGGCTCGTGCACCGCCATCTTGGTGGGGCCAAAGCGAGATGGCTGCACCAGTCAGTTAGTCGTTCGATTATTTATGTTTCGGTATGTTTTTTTTTTTTCTCTTTTTGTTTTCGTTGTTTGTCGGGTGGTTGTTGGGGCCTGTTGTTTTCTTTCGTTTTTGTACAGCGGCACATCGTCTTGGGTAGCGTAACACATTCGCAACACACCGCTAAACGATCACGATGAAGTAGAGAGACCTTGATAATGCACCGTATCGTTTGATGACTTCCCATATGTGTACACATCCTCGGGGGAGTTCATATTTCTATTTCGTGCCACCCGCCTCTCGTTGCCTCCCTGTCTCACTGCTCACACCCACACTCCCTCAGATATGTAGATTGTCGCCGTTTGCTGTTAATACTCCCTGGCAGCACGAATTATGCTTCATGTGCTCGTTTCGCACCGTTTCGTTCACTTTCGCAGCTGCACCCCACGCCTGTATCTTCACGCCACGGCCCATCCCCCGGTTTATGCGGTTTAGCAGTTAAATGAGAAACAACTTAATTAACTGATGAATAATGCAGAGCGATCCGATTTTGCAGCTTCGCAGCTGCCCGTGTTTTTTTTTCTTTTTTTCTCTCTCACCGCACACTGAACAGCAAAGATCAAAGGATCCGGAAGGTAGGTTTGACTTGCGAGTTCCGGCCGTTGCGATGCGAAAAAGAGATCTTTCACTCTGTGAGTTTTTGCGTTCGTTGTCTTATTTTACGCCCGGTAGCAGTTCATCGCAGGCTAATCAACCGTACGTTAGCAATTACGCAGTCTACGAGATAGTGGCACCGAATTATTGGTGGTTGTGAAATAATTAAAAGAAAACACAACACTCGCAAGTGGAGCTCCAAAATCCGAAGTCATTTGGAGCAGTATACTGTGTGATAGTTGCAGATTTGTGCTCAATCGAGCGGCTTTTGGTCAGTGCTTTGAGACTGATTGAATACTGTGCTGAGTTCTGTTGTTATCAGCGGCTGGGTTCGTTTACTAATCCAAATGCGAAGTTGTCTGTTTTTAATTTCATATTTAATTACGCTTTCTGATATCATTCGCCCGTGAAGCTAGATAATGATCTCACACTGATAAAACACTAACAGTGTGCTAGATGATACAAAAATATAGATTCGCCACGGTATCTACTCCGTTGCTTCCAGTTGTATTCATTTTGATCAGGGATCGGAAAAGTCTGGCGCAAAGAACAGAAGATCTCGTCACAAAACTATCAGACTCTATTGTAAATCGTCCTTACTAATACTCCATCTTAACCTGTGCCTATCACGCTTCCACTATCCATGTAGACAGCCTTAAAGTAATTACCGGGCTTGGTCGTCCGGTGCCATTCTCATGAAATGTCCAGCCCACGGAACGCTGGTGACTCTAATCCGCAGCACCAGGGTAACATCAGCGGCAGAGCTCATAGAAATTCATTGTCCATTTACTCATAAAAGACAACAAGTCCTTCCGAGCTTCTTCGTCTGTTTAAGGGAGAGTCCTATACAGCTATTCTATTTCTCAAAACTCCCATCTTTAAACTTTAAGCAACGTGTTCATGACATCGTAATGAAAGCCAACATGACTCTTGGATACGTCATTCGGATACGATCCATCTTGGAGCATACTTATGCCGTTCGGTGTCCAGCTAATATCGCAGACTCCACTATTCGTGAAAGCATTCCAAGATATTTCACTCGAGTCTTTGCCTCCGTATGTATCACGATGACTTCCCCAAAAACTTCATATCGCTCAGGTTTGCTTTATAGGTGGTTTGCTACTTGGGTAAACAGATGCTCCAAAACCCAATGTTTTATTTGTATCTTTTCATGTTCCTTCACAATCACTTTGCCAAAGGGACGCTGTATATTGAAAAAAATGATCCTCTTCTCTCCTGGTTTAAAAGTATACCACCAGAAACTCCTTTCCTGGTCTTCTCCTAGGGAGCACGTCTAGTAGACAGGGCATGGCGTCCAATTAGTTTCCAGGAAACTCGGTCCATGGCTACATTCCTCCACCCCCGGCTGCATCCGATATACCTCTGCGCCTCGTGCCGAACGGGTCGCTGACGAGCACCTTCCTGGCAGGGCATGAGACCGGCATCCTCATCATGTGCCCCAACCAGCGTATCCTTCCGGCTTTGACAACCGTCAGGATGTCTGCATCGTCAAACAGCTCAGCTAGCTCGTGGTTCATTCTCCTTCTCCACACTCGCATACACCGCCAAAGATAGTCCGTAGCACCCGTCGCTCGAAAATGGCGAGTGTATTGGCGTCCTCCGCCGGCATAGTCCAGAACTCGTGCCCGTAGAGAACTACTGGCCGTATCAGTGTGCGATATATGGCGGATTTCGTGCGTTGTTGGAGTCTTCTGGATCTCAGGAGTTTATGGAGTCCGTAGTAGGCACGATTACCCTGAACAATGCGCTTTCGGATTTCGCTGCTTACGTTGTTGTCCGAAGTTATGATCGTGCCAAGGTAGCAGAACTCCTCTACTACCTCGAGATCGTCGCCGTCAACTAATACTCTGCTTCCGAGTCGTGCTCTATCACGGTCAGAGCCTCCGGCAAGTAAGCATTTTGTCTTCGTCGCATTGATCCTCAGTCCAATCCTACCACCAGAAAGTAGGAAGTCTTCATTCTGGAGATGGAAGATCTACAAAATATGTCCTTCACATTTTTATTTGCTTACGCCTAGATGTAGGCTTTCTCTGGTTCAAAATACAACCACCTAATTCTAGATATAGCAAAAAAACAAATAACTATTGCGCACCAAAATAGTCCAACTGGCAACAAGTAATACCACTAACCTGACATTATTCAAAACCACCAAACCAGTTTCCCTGGTGCCGGCGATAGCGAGCAAGCTCAGGTTTCCCTTTATCCATGGTTCGCATTTTCCCGGTGCATCACCATCCACGTGCGTGCGAAAATTCTCACATTACACAAACACGCGTATCGCCCCTAAATGGTGGCGCAGGGAAATAATTGATTTACAAACCTAAAATTAGCAAACCGTGTGCGGACATTCGCACGGATTATCTGGGCAGTGGCCGGCGAAAATGTAACCGGACACCTTCTGTATGTTTGGTTGATTTTGTAAGTGATAGTGCTATTGATTCCCTATTACAACTGATATGATTTATTTAGGTTATTCTTTGTGTTTCATTTTAAATGAAAGTATGGATCTAACACGCCTAAATGTATCCAATAGCCCATCCCGTAAGCTAAAAGAAGCCAAAGCTGTCCCATGCAGCATGATTGCATACTGTAAGGCGCTTTTAAATCTTAGAATCTAATTGCCCATATAATTTAATGTGTCATTTTTGTACACATATTTATAGCAGCCTTATTTCCTTCCTAGCTTGCTGTTAACAGTCGACTGTGCTGCTACTGCCACATTAGACTTTAATGGCCCTCACAACAGGCCCGGTTCCATCCGGGATAGAATAGCATTTTAATAAAGACAGATGATCAATTTCAACAAGCGTCGACGATTATTTACACTTCATACATAGGCAAAACCGCAATACCGCAAGCCGCCACCTGCCGGTTACCGCACCTTTTCCGCAAACCGCAGCACCAAACGCCACACTTTGCTAAACAAAAATCCAATCACTTTAACCAACGCTCCGAGCGCCCTGTTGCCACCGGAACGCACACACTGCCGCACTCGGGCACCACGTTCTACCGGTGCCGAACATTCTGGACAGGCTGCTTCGCCTCTTCCTTCGCTGGTGCACCCGTTCGGACAGCTCACAAGGGTAACTATCTTTTTCTTAACATTCCACCCTTAGCCGGCGCCTTCCGTTCTGCCCGGTCGTGATTGTTGTAATTTAATGAATATGATATAGATGTGTAAACACACGCGCTCAAATAATCAAACCATTGGGAAACCCAAAGCGAAGGAAACAAAAGCAGGAAGAAGGGGTAGAGAGAGAGAGAAAGAGAAAAAAATCTCGAGGGGAAAAACGAGCTACCCGAAATCAAGAAGCCGAAATGGGGGACGGCTGTCGAGTGGGTTCTAGTGGGAAGAACATAGGTAAGAGATGAGTTGGCGGTACGGTATTCTTAATTTTCCATCATCACAACAACACTACAGCGTGTGGCAGCTGTTTGGACGTTTGCCGATGTTATCATTGTAAATTGTAATTTAATTATAAACTGTTGACTGCAACGTTAGCATTCAGATGGTCGGGTTGAAGAGAGGAGAGGAGGGGGTGGGGGGGCGGAGAAGGGCGAAAAGGGGTGGTAGGTTTGCAAGAAGCACAAAGCACGGTCGAAAAATCACTTCCTTTCCTTTAATATTGTTAGTGGCCAATTCTTAGACGAAAAATTCGCCTGCATGTATGCAATGTGAAAGCAAACTTTAGTGTTTAACATTCAAAACAGGTTTCCAGTCTTCCGGCGCTCACAACTTCCAATAGTTTTGTCTCCCGCACGGAGTGTATAATGTTATCTGCAACTTGATTTTAATACATAATTCTCATATAAATCATTCTAAAAGTCTCTTACTCGCCATCCGCATCACCCGTGCCCTCGCCGCCATCCCCCGTCACGAGACACTTTTTAGCGAGCAATTAAATAACGGTTTAACTGTCGATTTGTGCGCGAAAAACCGTACGCGTTCCACCCTATTGCTCAGGCCGAACAACATCCACCAGCCGAACACCCTACCGAAGAACAAAAAAACAAAACATTGGCCCGACCGAGGCAGCGTCTTGCATGAGCACGGCACAAAACGAACCATGAAAGTGGACACGTGCCTTGCGGTGGGTCCCACATTAAAGCCCTTGGGCGATGAAGCGTCCGCAAATTTTACAGTTTGCCGCAATTGTCTGCCTAATAGAGTCGGATGAAAAGGCTGACGGTGCGTCCGAATGTAGGCACCCCCGATGCACCCCGTCACGAGACACTTTTTAGCGAGCAATTAAATAACGGTTTAACTGTCGATTTGTGCGCGAAAAACCGTACGCGTTCCACCCTATTGCTCAGGCCGAACAACATCCACCAGCCGAACACCTTTCACCCTACCGAAGAACAAAAAAACAAAAAATTGGCCCCGACCGAGGCAGCGTCTTGCATGAGCACGGCACAAAACGAACCATGAAAGTGGACACGTGCCTTGCGGTGGGTCCCACATTAAAGCCCTTGGGCGATGAAGCGTCCGCAAATTTTACAGTTTGCCGCAATTGTCTGCCTAATAGAGTCGGATGAAAAGGCTGACGGTGCGTCCGAATGTAGGCACCCCCGATGCACAGCGCCGGACGCATCCACGCGTTCGGGAAGTTTTCGGGAGGAGCGACAAGCGCAGTTTTGCGCCGTTGTTCCTTGCTGGAAAAACGGCAACCCGGTTACGGATGTTGAGTCAAATTTTCCGGTAGCCGGCTGACGTGCAGCCCAGCATAACGAGCCACACGTGGCCCGGTCCGGCTCGTGCCATGGTTGACTCCATGTTTTGTGTTTAGGTGTTGTTTTTTTTTTATTCTTTTCTCTAGCATTATTGTTTCACTTTATCGTGCCTTACCATTCGCACACACACAGACAGCAACCGATGCTAAACGGTACGGTTTATCAATCAAATTAGTTCGCACATGGTCCGTCCCGATCGGACACGCTGTTGAATGTAAATTTATCAAAATAGAACCACTGTTTTTTTTTGTGAAAAGGGGTCAACAAATTGACAAGCCAATCAACAATAATAATGCAATCATTATTAGGCTCCCTGTTTAAGCTGTGTGGCCTTATTGCGTGGCCCTTTCACACGCCAGCACCGTTTGGCGTTTAGACGTTAGAGGGATTGCGCTCTGCAAGGCGACGTTCGCTGACGGATGGAAAGCAGAGCACGATTACCAGTAATCTTTGAATCGGGTAAGCTGACAGCAATTGTGCTGTGGGACGCGCGTCTTCTCACGAGTGTAATTATAAAAGCAACATTTTTGAATTGCCCTCCAATGCACAACTTGCTCTATTTAAACGTGTATCAGATACTGGTGTATTGCTTAAATAAAACCTACGTGTACGTCAGAAGTTGTGCGAGCTTCGTGTTTAATCGTCCGCTTTATCGAACGTTACAATTTTCACTGCATACTTTTCGGCGTTTCAGATTTAACGCAACTACGAACCTCAGATGTATTTCCCCCTTTTTTTTTGCAAATTATAACTAAAAACATTTATTTTATTGACTCTAATAAAAAGGTCCCGCGCTAGCGTAATCTTGTGAACCACTTTTCTACGCAATAAAATAGCAAATAAACCAAACAAATCCACGTGAAGCAACCGATAACAACCTCTCACTCACTGCGGATTATACACGATTCGCAAGCTGACGGTTGGAACACGGAACGGGAAGCGAAGGGCAAACGCTTCGTGCGAAGGGTTGCCGTGTGTTGGCAAACCCTTTATGCTGTACTTGGCTTGACACAGTAAACGTTCACTCGTGTCCCGTGTTCCCACTTAATGATAGCTGGGCAAAGGCGTAATCTATTTTATCAAATTATTTATTCATTTGTTATCGTTCTTGCTTCGGCGATTTGTTTTTAGTCGGTGCCGGTGTGAATGAAGATGGGATTTTTGTTTCTTTTTTTTTTTGTTGTTGCTTAATTCCAACAACCTTCACTCAACCACCGAACAAATCCTCGACAGTGCCGTCGTCAAGCAGTTTGCTAAGTGCCTAGACTGTTCCTTCCAACCACATGACTTTAGTCTCATGTGCCACACCGAATGAACTACATTTCGTGCACGCTGTGATCCCTTCCGGGAGTCTTGCCGGCGCGTTCACATGATGTCTTGCTTCCTTTTTCTTCTGCGGCGACTCCGGAAGGGCTCGCCCCGGCTGCCATCCTCCGCCCATACTGACAGGGTGGAATTAAAATTCTAAAATAAAAAATAATTCATACATAAGTAAGTAATGCATGGGAACGGTATCATGTGCAATGGGCTTTAAAATGGAAATCGAATAAACATACATTCTCACATTAGCGGCAGGGATTCGGTCTCGCTCTCGCTCACGCAACCATCATGTCGCTTGGTACGTGTCAACGCCATCCGTTTGAGTGTGTCGCCCGGTGATCTGTAGAATGGATCGGTGATGGTAAAAGAGCATGACCCGAAGTAAAAATCGACAAAAAAACACACAAGCACCCACCTCGAAAGACGAGAAACCAAACCAACGGTATCCGAGAACAAAAAAAAATGGATTCACTCAAACCAAACGAACACACACACACACAACTGTAGTACGCCCTGTTGGTCGAGGTTTGTTTGGTAGATTGACGCAAACGTGGAAGACGCTCATTGCTCGCTGTGATTTAGCATCTCGAACCGACACTTCCGATTATAACCGTAAGACACGAGAAGGAAGGAAAAGACTCCGGCAATCTCGGGACGAAGTTTTGTTACTGTACACAACAAAGCAGCAAATGGCAACGGAGTAGGCAGCGCGAGTGATGCTTATCGATTCGTTCGATCTCACTTTACGTTTGCGAACACCTACACGTAGAAGCGTGAACAAATTTACACATCGCACGCTGCTGCCTGTGGGAAACAAGTTCCTTACCCACTACCACTACCATACACCTTTGTTGGAAAGGAACGCTCTCGATAGTGCTATTTACATGACACATGACAGTTGCCCAGTTACTACTGACACCACAAACTATGACGAATGATTTACAACTTAAATTAGTTTTCCAAGCTCGCGTGCACATCGAGACGACAACCGAATTAAAATGCAATCTAGCAAAGCCTTTACATTTCCACTGACTGCCACTTCTACTACTACTACTACAATCTGGCGTTTTAATTATTTACATACACACCGGTACTTGTTGACCTCGTGCCTTGTAGCGTCATAAAAGATGACAGTCGCACCGAAGTAAAGCCCGCCGGCTAGCGTCTCACACGGTGACAGGTAGGCTGTGGTCAAACACAAAGTAACGCTATACCCGCTAACAACGTTATTGATGGGCGAGATGGTGTTAATCTAGTTCCAGCGTAAACTGACAGGCTGGAACTTCATTTTTATTACAATCCGCAAACCGTTCTGCAGTCTTAACCTGCCGTAGACGGCCTAGCGCACGTGAAGTGCCGGAACACCGTCATATGTAAATGACCACTGTGGGTCGTTCCGTATGATCGTACAATGTAATAAACATGCATATAAATTTGTTCCTTGATTTTTACACTTGCAACCTAGCGCGCGGTAAGATTAGATTTTGATTTTTTATTCCTCGGTTGATGGTGGCCCAAAATCACCAACAGTATACATCAAGCTTTATGGCCGCAAGCAGTGCTGGTATCATAAATAGAGATAGTCCATAGTAACATCTTCGATATGGGCATGTGTTTTGGTTTTTATGCGCGTACGGCGGAAATACGGTTAGGAAGTTTTCACTCAATATACGGGGAAAAAAACTGCGCAAAGTTAAGGCACGCCAATCACATCCCGTATCCTATAACGTGCAGCAATATAATCAACGAGTTTTGAGTGCATCTATGGTTCGAAGGTCTTTTCAAACCAAATTGTAGTTTGTGATCCCTCAATATTATGATTAATGTCTTCAAGATATTCTATTCTCGATGCTACAACATTTATTTTAAGCGCAATCCTACACAATCCTTCCTAGTTACATGTGTGTTGTCTTTGGAATCTTCGGGGTCTTCACACTAGATAAAGAGGCTTCTATGCTTTGTAATACGCTTGAATTGTATAACAGTTTACAGTCCAGACAGTGGCTAGGGGGCCACAAATCATTTGGACACAACTTCATGTATTTCATTAGCCAAAAAGTCTTGTTACGGGATGTTGTAGGATAACATTTTCGTATTCAGAATAGCTAGCCTTCACCCAGGGAACTATATGGTTTCCAAAAGTTCCAATACACCAGCGTCAATCAAAAAAATACTTGGGATCTTCAAACCGTTGGACATCCCCAAGTCAAACTTCACTTTTCGTGGCAACAACATCCTCTAGTTTGTCCGACTGAAGACAACATTGAGACTGAGACAACAACCCCTTGAGCGTATTCTGACCCTCTCAGATAACTCATTCCTACTTCGACTAGCCATTAAAAAACTATTCAAGTTTTAACATTATCGCATAGGACGATTGATTACAATTGAAGCAAACAATGATGTTTATTAGTAGACATTGCAGAAGATGTCATTTATGTCACAATATAACTACCTGATTGAAACATGAATGCAACCGAATGTCGTAGTTCATTCCCCTTTTTCGGCGGATAATGCAGTATTAATTCTGTTTGTCATCCATCCTTCCCAACATGTTGTCTGGTAAGATGAGAAGATGTTCTCTCGTGTTACCCCTTTCTGCCAGCAGGTTCAAAACCGCTTCGTAACAGGTGTACACACTTGTGCGGTGGTATGCCGTAGCGCTTGTTGTATGCGGATTCCGAGGCCCTCGTCATGATCCGATTTAGTAGTGGACACACAGTTTAAACACACTCCTTTCGTTGGGAAATGGAGTTAAAATCCTGTTTGCGCAAAGACCCGGCCACATAGGGCCGGGCCACGGCACGGCGAAAAGGTGCAGGCAGCGTTTATTTGCCAAACCCAGCGAAAGATTTGTTGACTTTCCTGGGATTCAATTTTATTTACCACCTTTTTTTTGTGCGGTGTTCTTCCGCACCGTCCAATGCGAACCACTTGATGGGTGGGAATTACTTGGCCAGATGGGTCTTTGATGGCACTGCTCCCGCCAAACCACGGACTTCGTTCGGGCTTGTCTGTCGTGCGAAGAGAAGCGAACGGAACGCAAAGCGTGCTATTCGGTAAAATGGTAATCAATCACCCGAAAGATTGATTCGATTCGATTATTTGAAAATAATTTATTTTCCGCCACTGCTGCTGTTGCTGCTACTGCTACTAGCACTCGGCTCCTGCTGGACAGAATGCAAAGGTCCGCCGAGGTTGCACGCGCCTGGATGCTGGAATCGGGCTTCTTATTATAACAACATCTTCAGTCCCGGTTTACCCCTCACCCAAGTACCGCAAATTGTCCCATAGATCGCTGTTTGATTTTGTGCACATTCAATCAACCGCACACACACAAACACCAACGCGCCGGATATGATGTTTGCAGATACACACACACACTGATTGCTGCTATTCTCGACCGCCATTATTATTAGTTTGCTTTCGGTCGGTTGCCGCATCATTTACCCGTGGCAGAGGCTGCTGCGGTTACACGTGCTGTGTGATAAAATGAGGAAAAAATGATATCATTCGCGTTGGACACGAGCTTCCGACGAGTGTGTGTGTGTATCTGCAAACATCATATCCGGCGCGTTGGTGTTTGTGTGTGTGCGGTTGATTGAATGTGCACAAAATCAAACAGCGATCTATGGGACAATTTGCGGTACTTGGGTGAGGGGTAAACCGGGACTGAAGATGTTGTTATAATAAGAAGCCCGATTCCAGCATCCAGGCGCGTGCAACCTCGGCGGACCTTTGCATTCTGTCCAGCAGGAGCCGAGTGCTAGTAGCAGTAGCAGCAACAGCAGCAGTGGCGGAAAATAAATTATTTTCAAATAATCGAATCGAATCAATCTTTCGGGTGATTGATTACCATTTTACCGAATAGCACGCTTTGCGTTCCGTTCGCTTCTCTTCGCACGACAGACAAGCCCGAACGAAGTCCGTGGTTTGGCGGGAGCAGTGCCATCAAAGACCCATCTGGCCAAGTAATTCCCACCCATCAAGTGGTTCGCATTGGACGGTGCGGAAGAACACCGCACAAAAAAAAGGTGGTAAATAAAATTGAATCCCAGGAAAGTCAACAAATCTTTCGCTGGGTTTGGCAAATAAACGCTGCCTGCACCTTTTCGCCGTGCCGTGGCCCGGCCCTATGTGGCCGGGTCTTTGCGCAAACAGGATTTTAACTCCATTTCCCAACGAAAGGAGTGTGTTTAAACTGTGTGTCCACTACTAAATCGGATCATGACGAGGGCCTCGGAATCCGCATACAACAAGCGCTACGGCATACCACCGCACAAGTGTGTACACCTGTTACGAAGCGGTTTTGAACCTGCTGGCAGAAAGGGGTAACACGAGAGAACATCTTCTCATCTTACCAGACAACATGTTGGGAAGGATGGATGACAAACAGAATTAATACTGCATTATCCGCCGAAAAAGGGGAATGAACTACGACATTCGGTTGCATTCATGTTTCAATCAGGTAGTTATATTGTGACATAAATGACATCTTCTGCAATGTCTACTAATAAACATCATTGTTTGCTTCAATTGTAATCAATCGTCCTATGCGATAATGTTAAACCTTGAATAGTTTTTTAATGGCTAGTCGAAGTAGGAATGAGTTATCTGAGAGGGTCAGAACACGTTCAAGGAGTTGTTGTCTCAGTCTCAATGCAGTCTTCAGGCCGCCAAACTGTAGGATGTTTCTGCCACGAAAAGTGAAGTTTGACTTGGGGATGTCCAACGGTTTGAAGATCCCAAGTATTTTTTTGATTGACGCTGGTGTATTGACATTTTTGGAAACCATGTAGTTCACTGGGTGAAGGCTAGCTATTCTGAATACGAAAATGTTATCCTACAACATCCCGTAACAAGACTTTTTGGCTAATGAAATACATGAAGTTGTGTCCAAATGATTTGTGGCCCCCTAGTCACTGTCTGGACTGTAAACTGTTATACAATACAAGCGTATTACAAAGCATAGAAACCTCTTTATCTAGTGTGAAGACCCCGAAGATTCCAAAGACAACACACATGTAACTAGGAAGGATTGTGTAGGATTGCGCTTAAAATAAATGTTGTAGCATCGAGAATAGAATATCTTGAAGACATTAATCATAATATTGAGGGATCACAAACTACAATTTGGTTTGAAAAGACCTTCGAACCATAGATGCACTCAAAACTCGTTGATTATATTGCTGCACGTTATAGGATACGGGATGTGATTGGCGTGCCTTAACTTTGCGCAGTTTTTTTCCCCGTATATTGAGTGAAAACTTCCTAACCGTATTTCCGCCGTACGCGCATAAAAACCAAAACACATGCCCATATCGAAGATGTTACTATGGACTATCTCTATTTATGATACCAGCACTGCTTGCGGCCATAAAGCTTGATGTATACTGTTGGTGATTTTGGGCCACCATCAACCGAGGAATAAAAAATCAAAATCTAATCTTACCGCGCGCTAGGTTGCAAGTGTAAAAATCAAGGAACAAATTTATATGCATGTTTATTACATTGTACGATCATACGGAACGACCCACAGTGGTCATTTACATATGACGGTGTTCCGGCACTTCACGTGCGCTAGGCCGTCTACGGCAGGTTAAGACTGCAGAACGGTTTGCGGATTGTAATAAAAATGAAGTTCCAGCCTGTCAGTTTACGCTGGAACTAGATTAACACCATCTCGCCCATCAATAACGTTGTTAGCGGGTATAGCGTTACTTTGTGTTTGACCACAGCCTACCTGTCACCGTGTGAGACGCTAGCCGGCGGGCTTTACTTCGGTGCGACTGTCATCTTTTATGACGCTACAAGGCACGAGGTCAACAAGTACCGGTGTGTATGTAAATAATTAAAACGCCAGATTGTAGTAGTAGTAGTAGAAGTGGCAGTCAGTGGAAATGTAAAGGCTTTGCTAGATTGCATTTTAATTCGGTTGTCGTCTCGATGTGCACGCGAGCTTGGAAAACTAATTTAAGTTGTAAATCATTCGTCATAGTTTGTGGTGTCAGTAGTAACTGGGCAACTGTCATGTGTCATGTAAATAGCACTATCGAGAGCGTTCCTTTCCAACAAAGGTGTATGGTAGTGGTAGTGGGTAAGGAACTTGT
>KZ064179.1:0-17867 GCA_002091835.1 Anopheles maculatus | reverse complement strand
TAGCATCAGTGTTGAGTTGAGTTTTCGAAATAAGCATTACACACAGTGGATCCGTTCTATCTGACGGTTTGAGCTCAACTGAATTCAAGAGTTTATTTTGACAGATATAGGGTATGACAATATTTACATGTTCAGGTCTGTACACGGAAGGTGTACACAAAACGATGACATTTAGGCGTCGATGTATATTACAACAATTTGCACCATCCGGCATATCGTTCGTCAGTTCTTCTGAGCAAAAGCAGTGCGAAAAGGAAAGGTTGTGTTTCAGTCACGGTGATCTCGCTCTCGCAGGTCAAGTTGTTCCGGACGCTGTTAACATGGGCGGTTGGGGGGCGGTTGGGTAGACGACAAAACCGATGACAGCATTTTCCCCCGTGTAATAACCCCTTATCTGTCATCCGACTTTATCTGTCAGATCCATACAAAATTTGAAAAAGTCGTACGACAAAATCGTATACGACCGAGCAATGACACCAGCCTTAGCAACACATTTAATCTTAATCTACAAATAATGCCTAAAATAATTAACTTAAATACTACTTTTAGAACTACTCTTTTCTTTTCGTGTGACACGAAGTCCTCTTACTATTGCTAATCTTAATCCTATCCTAAGCATGATAAAGTTTTTTTTTTAATTGTTCAACATATTTACTACTTACATCTAAAACATTATTATTTCGGTAAAAGACTCGAGAAGGCCCTCCCCTGACGAAATTGGTTGGTCCCTATAGGAAAACCGCCTAACAGTATGCAATTCGCAGCACATGTCGCAAAGAAAACACTATGGGTGCGGATGATTTTCTAGTAGGACAAAAAAAGATAAATGAATTGAAAGAAAAAAAGGCTAAATTTGGAATTTAAATAACTCTTCCATCATCATAATCTCTTATTTTGATGGCGAAGGATCATTTCATCTCTTCACTTTAGCTACGGATGAACTATCCGGTCAATAAACTGCCCCTTTGATGTCGAACATATTTGAAGGAAGCATTGTACCGGGTATATAAGATAGGTACCATTAGGACACTGCTGAACATTATGCAGAGCAACTTACTAATTAAAAGGCATATTTAAGTTTATTTTTCATGTTCTATTTGGTCTCTAGAAAGTATTTTAAGCAATAATAGAAATTGTATTTATTTAATAAATTTTGACCGCATGAAAAACCACCCCAAGCTCACAAACACGCTGGTTTTCGTTGATATTTACGGCGATAATTCGCTGACGAAAAGTCCCCGATAACATCAACGAAATACAGAGAACTTTCGGGGATAATGAACACATTGAATGAATAGTGAACTCTTTGAGCTTAATGAACACATTCCGAAAAAATGAACGCTTTTCGGGGATAACTAACGTTTTTCGGGAATAAGTAGAAATGTAGTAGTATTTGTGATACAGTGTAATACATGCAAAAAAAAGCTATCGCAATGTCACTAGTTTATCTGTTCACCATTTTTCTCTGTCCTCTTTTCCCTCTCATACACAGTAGAGTGTCGTGCGCGGAATAGACGTGTTTTGTTTTCTTAATCCAAGCAAGTGCTGTTTGTGGTGTTGTGTTCTTATCCAGTTATACAGAGAGTTTTTCCTGAAAGGTAGGTGAAGACGAGTTTAGAACTTATATAGTGAAAACCAAAGCATATTTAGCTACGATTAGTTGCCGGTGTTACCAGTTGCGTTATTTTGTTTGCCTCCATGCATGAGGTTATAAATCAAGTTTTATCATGTTCAGCGCACCTGCGGGTCAAATTCAGTTTCTATGGTGAAATATTCTTGGAATTTTAGCATCATGCATGGAAGCTACCGGCGAAACGTAAACCAGACAAATAACAGCGTTGCGCGTTTTAAGGGAGTGCATTTAGCGCAATCATTGGTATTTGCAATTCTTTTTGTTAAGCAGTGGGTTTAAACATGAGAAATTCTTCATTTATTTGCAGAATAATACAAAATGTCTACTCATAATAACCAATCGCCCGTGTATGAAAATGTTGAATGGCTTCTATCAGGTAAACAAGTACAAATTTTTTCCAACTCGCAATGCGATCTTGTTTCAATCTCCTTATGCACGGAAATTATGTCTTAGCATGTTTGTTCGGTAGCGCTTTACAGCGTATAGTGAGAACTAGATGTGCACGCAATTGCAGTGCAAACATAAAAGTGCGTCGTATTTTGCGGTTCTTTGTGTGTGTCACGCGTTTACAAAAAGCAACAATACTTTCAGTTTCAATTAAACTCTAAACTAAACTAAATAATTTAACAAATATTACGATTTTGTGTTCATGACGGCGTGAGTTATCTGTTCGTCGAACAGTAGTTCAACTCCTGAACTTTCGGGTGCTAACCTGAGCGATCCCGGAATTGTCAAACGTCCCCGGCTCGTAATCCGCAGAATCAAATTTATGATAGTGTGCGTATGATTCGGCCCAATTTCGGATTTCTTGACGGGAATTTGACTAACCCCGTGTACAGAGTCCCATGTGTGTAAGTGTGTGGTTTTGTTTACTTTTCTGTCGGCTTCGCTCTTTCCCACGCTCAATTGTAACCACGCGGTCCAATAAAAAGGTTAAACGTCTAAACTTGCTGATTATACAATTATAACGTGTAATTCGTGCGCGGCCGCTAAGTACGTTGGTAAGTGGATTCGATTTAAGGACGAGTTCGGTCTCCGCGAACGTTGACAGCAGTATTTCTTCCGTAAGGCGCTTAGGGAAGACGAACTGGTCTGGTGCCTTCTTCACGGAACGTCCCAATCGTTCCCAGCAACAGCCAGAGTGAGGTGCCCCGAGCCGGTTAAATGCGCACTTCATTTGCTGCCCACGGAAATCTGCCATCAAAGCGTCGGGATCAATCTCGTCCAGTACTTCCTTCAACTCTTGCGAGGCACCGATGGAATTGGTACCTCGGTCGCTGATCCCTTCTAGAGGAGCTCCGCGTCTGGCGATCCACGACGCTACAGTGAGGGACGCCGCCACCTCGAGGGGAACAGCTCTTGGCGTGAGGCAGGTGTATACAACACCCCACCGTTTCTTCACTCTACGTCCGACGGCTACTTCACACAGGCCGATACCTGTGAATAAAGGAGCATGCTGAGTAACTGCAACTCGTCGTGATGGTAAGTTATCCATAAAAGGCGGTGCCTGCCGCGCATTGTTCATCCTGCACCACTGACGAGCTTTCTTAACTTGTAGGTACTCCCTACGCGGTCTACAGACGCGGTACCGCATCCTCAGTCCGCCCAACGCCGCATTGCGGCTGCCGTGTCTGTTCTGAAGGATGATTGGATTCCTTGCGGTGCTACACGAACGCGTATGGAGCGTGCTACATTTTTTTTTTTTAATATACAAGTTACAAGCGGTGGTCCGCCTTCGGCTTTTTTAAAAAAAGAAAGTTGAACCTTTCCGCTCGGAGTGCCGGGTATACACTGATTTTATTAAATAATTTCTTCGATCATCAATCGGTGGTTCGATCATCCCACGTTGTTTATGTTTCTCCCTCGCTGGTGATTGTTTTCGAACCCATCTGATTGCAGCCACCGCAGATGTAGAAAAAATGTATAGGCAGGTATTGATCCATCCTGAAGACCGATCGTTGCAAAGAATATTGTGGAGAGAATCTTCTGATCAGCCCATCCAAGAGTATCAGCTAAACACAGTCACATACGGGACAGCATCGGCACCATTTCTAGCGATC
This sequence comes from Anopheles maculatus, assembly GCA_002091835.1. NCBI lineage: Eukaryota > Metazoa > Arthropoda > Insecta > Diptera > Culicidae > Anopheles > Anopheles maculatus. The sequence goes on along the minus strand of KZ064179.1, from coordinate 14,174 downwards.
AGGACATTAAAGCAAATCATTTGTGACCATGGTGACGAATTTTCGAATGCAGCCAAAAGGCGAGATGACTTTTACGTAGACGATTTTGTCTCGGGAGCTGATTCAATCGATGATATCAAACAGTTGTACTCCGAAGCAACTCAAATGCTAGCAAAGGGAGGTTTTCCTCTCCGGAAATGGACTTCCAACAATTCAGATTCATTGGTTGAACTCAACAAAGCTCAAATTGCAACTCTTCCTGATGATGATTCGAATGCACATGTATCTACACTTGGTCTTATTTGGCGGCCCAATCCAGACACTCTCACTATCAAGGTATTCGATCCTGATAATTCTCAGAAGCTATCCAGTAGAACACTTCTTTCTTATATTGCCAAAATATACGATCCTTTAGGCATTATAGACCCTGTTAAGGCGCTAGCCAAACAAATCATGCAGCAAATTTGGGAATTGAAGAAACTTGATCCCAAGTGTTGGAATTGGGATGATGAACTACCGTTACATCTACAAAACACATGGCTTAATTTCCAAAACCACCTTCAGCCTCTTCGTGATCTTCAAATTCCACGAGCAGTTATTCATAGATCCATTCAAGGTGTACAACTACATGTGTTTTGTGACGCATCTGAGAAAGGGTACGGTGCCTGCTGCTATGTCCGTGATGACAACGAGGTATGCAACGTGACTACTCGCTTATTGGTGTCTAAATCTAAAATTGCTTCCATAAGTCAAAAAAGAACAATCGCACAATTAGAGTTGTGTGCAGCAAAGCTTGGTAGCGATCTTTATGCAAAGATAAGAGAAGCAATTCCATTCATATCAAACGTCATGTTTTGGACAGACTCTATGATAGTTTACCATTGGCTGCAATCTCCACCACAGTACTGGAAGACGTTTGTCGCGAATCGCGTGTCTCAAATTCAACACACTACAAAGGGTTTTAATTGGCGACACGTTCCTGGATGTGACAATCCTGCAGATTTGGTTTCTCGCGGTTGTCTCGGCTCCGAGCTTTTACATGAGACGAAATGGTGGCAGGGTCCAAGCTGGCTATCTCTTCCTGAACAATTCTGGCCACAAACTATTGTAGCAAACCAGAATGTTATAGCTGAACAAGAAAAACGAACACAACCTCTACTGTCTCACGTTGCCATCGAATCCCCACTTCAAGATATATTTCATCGTTACTCATCAATAACAAAACTCCGCCGAATGGTTGGGTATTGGATACAGTACTTCAAAATCTTGCAAAAGAAAATGTCTCCAACCAGAGTGCTCTGTAGTCAGAGCATTAGAGAAGCAGATATAGCCTTGTGTCGGCTGGTTCAAGCTACGCACTTCAAATCGGAAATAACGGCATTAAAGGCAGGAAATCCAGTAGCATCATCGTCACCAATGAAATGGTTCAACCCACAATTGGAAAGTGACGGAGTAATTCGTGTCGGCGGTCGCTTAACCTACTCAGCCCAGCCGGAAAATCAAAAGCATCCGATAATTCTTCCAAGCAAGCATCCGTATTCAATACTGTTAGCCAACTTCTACCATCTCCAACTCTTACACGCTGGACCTCAACTCATGCTCAACACGATCCGTCAGCATTACTGGATCATTGGTGGCAGAAATCTTGTAAAGCAAATTTATCACAACTGTCTGACTTGTTTCCGCGCCAAACCCAAAATGCTTTCGTCAATGATGGCAGATCTACCTCCACCGAGGGTGATTGCTTCCAGGCCATTTTCTGTAAGTGGCATTGACTACTGCGGTCCGGTGTACGTGAAGGGTGCACACCGCCGTGCTACTTCCACCAAAGCCTTTGTGGCAATCTTCGTTTGTTTCACGACAAAGGCTGTACACATCGAACTTGTGTCGAGCCTAACAACAGAAGCATTCCTGGCAGCCCTTAGAAGGTTCATCGCTCGTCGTGGAGTAATTTCAGAGCTGTATTCAGACAACGGGACAACCTTCAAGGGAGCTGCCAACGAGCTGAACAAACTCTATCAACTTCTTCATTCGGAAGATCATCGAGGCAAGGTCAGTGCTTGGACCCTGGAGCGCGGTATTAATTGGAACTTCATCCCGCCACGCGCGCCGCATTTTGGTGGACTCTGGGAGTCTGCCGTGAAATCGGCCAAACATCATCTCCTGCGCACCATGGGCTCTTCATCTTTACCTTCGAGGACATGACGACGATACTGGCGGAGATCGAAGGATGTCTTAACTCTCGTCCTATCACTCCAATGTCCGAAGATCCTAGTGATTTGACGGCGTTGACACCGGGACACTTCTTGACTGGTGACAATCTACAATTGCTTCCTTCAATCAACCTGACGCAGATTCCAATCAACCGTCTTACGCACTGGCAGGTTATTCAGCAGCAACTCCAGCGGTTCTGGAAACGATGGCGTACAGAATACTTGCAACAATTGCAAGCGCGTAGTAAATGGTTAACCAAGGGGAAGGAACAAATAAGAGTAGGGCAACTGATCATAATTCATGAAGACAACGTTCAGCCCTCTAGATGGCCTTTGGCGCGAATCACGAAGATCCACCCTGGAAGGGACAATATTATTCGAGTAATATCTGCCAAGACTACCAAGGGTAATGAAGTAACTCGACCCATAGCAAAAATCTGTTTGATTCCCGAGATTGATAGATCAGATCCAACGGAAGATAAAATTTAATAAATTTTAGGTGGCAGGATGTTGGATTTGTAAATAGGTTAGGGTAGGCGCCTAAAGGTAGGCTGAACGCAGCCATCATTTTGACCAGAGTCTTACCCCCCAAATGTCAGAGATTATGACGTCCGAGGAGAAGGAGGAAAAGAAGAAAAATAAAAAGGTGTAGTTCTGTTCGAGCGGTCCTCGTGTCACCACGCACCTAATCAGTTGTTCACTTTTAATACAAATAATATAACGGTGTCTTTTCTGCGCGCCACCAGTATCTACAGAACCGATTGCCATCCCGTTCTGTATCGAAAACGCCCTACGAGCTATGGTGGAAACGTAAACCGGATTTGAAGCATCTACGTGTTTTTGGCAGTGATGCTTATGTGCATGTACCAAAAGTAAAGAGAAGTAAGCTTGCAGAAAAGACACCGTTACTGAAACTAGTAGGTTACTCTCTTGAGCATAAAGCTTACCGTTTTGTAAATCCGGAAACAGACATTATAACAGTAAGTCGAGATGCCCGTTTTATTGAGAATACAAATGGTACAAGTTTCGTAGAAGTACCATTAGTTTCAAAGTCTCAGAAGAAGACAAGTGATGATAACGATAAAACGATACTGAACCAAACAGTCGTAGAGGCATCTGGAGAGGAGGAGCACGACAATAGAGAATCGTTTGTTTCAGAAGAAAACATTCGTCCGGAAAGAAATGTAAAACTGCCAAAACATTTGGAAGACTATGTTTTAGGCTATGCTGCAGGCGTTGCATCATGTGCACGAGAAGAGCCTCTAAACTTCAAAGAAGCTGTAAAAGAAGAAGAATGGCGTGAAGCGATGGCCTCAGAGATGCAATCGCATCAAAACATCGGGACATGGGAACTGGTACCTCTTCCCAAAGGACGAAAGACAATTGGATCCCGGTGGGCGCCCAAAATCAAAAAAAACGAACAAGGCAAGATAGTAAAGTACAAAGCGCGAATAGTAGCGCAAGGATACACGCAGCAATTTGGGATTGATTATTGCGATGTTTATGCTCCCGTCACTAATCATTCTACATTTCGAACTTTTCTCACCGTCGCTGGGAAACAACAACTAACAGTTCGTCATCTAGATGTGAAAACAGCGTACTTGAACGGAATCTTGCAAGAGGAAATTTTTATGCGGCAACCACCTGGTTTTGTTATACCTGGGCAGGAGGAGCTGTGTTGTCGTCTCAAAAGGAGCATTTACGGACTACATCAATCTGCCCGTTGTTGGTTTATAAAACTAAACAAAGTTTTATCTAAACTAGGATTCTTCGGCTGATCAGTGTTTATATGTAAAATCCGAGAATGGGAAATCCATATTCCTATTAGTGTATGTAGACGACATGCTATTAGCTACATCAACTGAAGCGGAAGCCAAACGAATACAAGATGACCTGAATCGAGAATTTGAGATAACCAGCTTGGGAGAAATAAAACACTTCCTAGGCATGGAAGTGCAAGCAAAAGGAAACATCTATAAGCTGAGGTTAAAGTTATTTATCGAAAAACTTTTGGATGCCCACGGTATGAAAGAAGCGAAGTGCGCAACGTCACCTATGGACCAGGGCTACGTAAAGCAACAAGATGAAATGGAATCTTTTGAAGATGTCACGAAATATCGCAGTTTAGTAGGAGGTTTGTTGTATCTCGCAGTAACAGCTAGACCAGACATCGCAGCTGCTACAGCTATCCTGGGGAGGAAGTTTGCCGCACCAACACAAACAGACTGGACTGCAGCGAAGCGCGTGTTACGTTTTTTAAAGGGAACTAAGGAGTATTTCCTGCGACTAGGTGGCCAAGAAGAAGAACTGTGTGGATACTCTGACTCAGATTGGGCAGGTGACATCGAAAGCCGGCGTTCAACTTCGGGTTTTGTCTTCATGTACTGTGGAGGAGCTATATCTTGGGCTAGTCGTCGGCAGACATGTGTTACGCTATCATCCATGGAAGCCGAGTACGTAGCACTATCCCAATCCTGCCAAGAATCAATCTGGCTACGCAAACTACTGGAGGATTTTGGAGAAGGTCCAACAAATCCAACCGTCATAAAGGAGGACAACCAAGGGTGCTTAGCTTTCGTGAAGACGGAAAGGACGAATCGCAGATCCAAGCACATCGATACAAAGGAGCGTTTCGTGCAGGAGTTGTGTGAAAGGAGACAGATAAGGCTGGAGTATTGTCCAACAGATGTAATGATTGCTGAATTCTTCGTCGCAGGTCTTTTAGACCATAGGATCGATTTCCCGGCTTTATTTTTCTTAATCAGAATGCATGTGGCGGAATGCATGAGAACACCTTCATAGCTGTTTATCAAGGTATTTTTTGTAAAGTTTCTCTGTTTCTTAGATTACAATATTGTTTTCCTCAAGGGTTATACAATAGCGTCAATATATACTGTTTGATAGCGTCAATACAAAAAATTCAGTAGCGTCATTTGGCGCTAGAAAGACGAGACACATTAGGAAGAGGTAGACAGAACACGGGAACGGAAAACAGCAAAGGATATATTGTGGTCAAACAAATCACTCGCGGAGTTGAATTCCGATAGCTCCCGCACCCAAGGATCACTTTGGGAAAACCGCGTGCGTTGCAAGGGGATGTGGAGAGGTGGGTGGATACGCAGGCGATAAGATGGGATATAAAGGGAAATTGCCGCAAGAAGAGAAGGACAGTCAATGTTGGATAGATGGATGTTGACAATAAATAATTTTTGCGCATGACCATGGCGTTCTTTAAGCCCGATAAGGCCTAGCAATTGGCACCGCACTGGATAAGGAGGAGAAGCAGCACTGGGGTTGTTTAGGAAGCGTCTAATGGCAATTCTCGTAAACTTCCGCTGTACCCTCTCCAGCCTATCCATAGAGGTGACGCCTGCTGGAGACCAAACGACGCTGGCATAGTCCAAAATTGGACGGACCCAACAGCAATACAACGCCCTCAAACACAGCGGATCACGGACCTCAGACGCCATGCGGGTGATGAGGCCCAAAACCTTGCTAGCTCGCTCGAGGACTTGAATTGATATGCGGCTCAAACGATAATTTGTCTTCGAGCCACACACCAAGATCCTTTACCAGAGTTACTCGTGGGAGTGGTGAGCCAGAGAGCTGGTAGCTATGTAGCCGCTTGACTGGAGACGTTTGACGTTTGACGTTATTTCGTTTGACGTTTGTCCAGCTTAGTCGCATTGGCGTTGTGCTCCGTGTTTATTTACGAATAATTATCGTTTTTTGTCACGGTTTGTGCTGGAAATTGTTCTGACTGTTTCATAAACTATTTCCTGTTACGGCACCGCTGAAGGGTTTTCTTTTGTTCCATCGTGATCGTGTTTTTTCATCATAATCCTGCACCCTTCTGCCGTTTTCGAGTGCGCGTAATACACTGCAATGGCCGCTATCTGCCACTCGTGTGCTGAATCACTTGATGCTGCCGATAGCATCATGTCCTGCACGTACTGTGAGGCCACATTTCACCGTGGATGCTGTAAATTACCGCCTGCTCTCATCGATGCGGTCCTAACTCACATTGACCTTCACTGGAGTTGCACCGGTTGCACCAGCGTGCTGAAAAACCCGCGCTGCCGATCCGTGAAGGAAATGGGCGTCCAGGCCGGTTTTCAGGCCGCTCTGGCCTCGGCTGTGGCTGCTATGGGAAAGCTCGTGGAACCGATTGTTGCTGAAGTCCGTAGTGGGTTCAATCTCCTGCAGTCTGCGCCCACGCCTCAGTTTTCGCGCCCTGATCTGCAGCCTGCCCCGGGGAGTAAACGAAGGCGCGTTGTAGCAGAGTTTTCTTCACCGGACGCCACCTACAAAAATGTAAACAGTCATGACGGTCATTTTTGTGCAGCAACATCACCTTACACTAACACAGCTGTCCGTACTCTACCACCATCGTCGTTGCCGGAAGAACTCATGGGTACTGATCCTGTTACGTCGCCGCTCAGAGCTGTAGTTCCTGAGCCGCGTGTGGATAGGATTTGGATCCGACTGTCCCACCTCTCAACTGCCGTTACTGCGGACCAAGTGATCGCTTCTGTGATGCGTCGTCTGGACACCGATGACGTAATAGCGTATTGTTTGCTGAGGAGGGGAGCCAATGTAGATACCATGAACTGGCTGTCGTTTAAAGTGAGAGTCCCTGCTTCCCTCCGGGACAAGGCTCTCACTCCATCAACTTGGCCCGTTGGTGTTGGTGTCCGGGAGTTCTTTCCGTCCCACTTGTCTGATCATCGACACTCATCACCAGTTGTCACTAGTCACCAGTACACATCACGCACACCGTGCATTAGTAGCCACAGGTTAACGACACGCACACCAACCTCTACCAGACACCGCCTTCCTGCACACACACTAAATAACACTGACCGTCACCCCACGACACGCGCACCTGCGCACGCTGCTCCAGACGCGTCTGCATGTGCTTCCGCAATCTCGATGAACCACACACTGGACGATACCGCTCATGCTCCTAATTCGACACTGGTCGATGGCCCGTCTCAGGCCAACCGCACAGCCACTCCGAATCTCCACCAGGCTACACTCGATCGCTTTTTTCACGGTTAATCGCTCGTCACTGATCGATTACCAACCGCGGTACAGGTCCTGTTTCAATCCTGCAGCTACTTCGTATCACGCACCATGCACCACTGTGACGCTCTACTACCAAAACGTACGAGGACTGCGCTCGAAGACAGATGAATGTTGGCTTTCTGTATCTGCCTCCGACTTCGATGTAGTGGTGCTTACAGAAACCTGGCTCGTCCCTAGCCTACCCACATCGTTGTTATTTGACGACAGCTATCGTGTTTACCGTTGCGATCGTAGTGTGGCTAATAGCACATGCTCTCGCGGCGGTGGTGTGTTGATTGCTTGCTCTCGTTCTTTGACGTCACGGGAATTCCCAACGGAGTACTCGTCGCTAGAGCTAACATGCGTCATCGTTCAGCTTGGAAATATACGTCTCTTCATCGTTGCAGCATATGTACCCCCCAAGCTTTCTGCTAATTCACCTACGCTCCGTGAACTCGAGGACTGCATTAGTTCGCTATGCTCGATTGTTAATCCTGGTGATGGTGTCCTTCTGCTCGGGGATTTTAATCAGCCAGATATATGCTGGTTGCCTGTTCAGCCGGATCCGGAATTGCCGTTTTTATCATACGAGCCGCGAACGCGTTCCACGCTTTCTGCACGGTTTGCTGACGGAATGCATCAATGCGCTCTTTATCAACTGAACTCCTGCGCTAACTCTCTCGGTCGAGTTTTGGACCTGGTATTTGCAAACAGCGTCGTCGCATCCGCCTGTACACCAATTGTCACCAGCGATACCCCACTGCTTCCTATGGATCGTTTTCATCCCCCGCTAGAGTTGGTCTTCTCGGCACCACATCTGTACCTGGCGGCTCCGTCAATAACTCCATGCCTCGATTACGCGCGAACAGATGTCAGCAGACTAGCTGGGATGATCTCCTCGTTTGCTGCTTCCTTTGACTGCTCGAACTACCAATCGCTTGACCTTGCAGTCGATTGTTTCGCGTTATCCATGTGTAATGCGCTGGATGAGTGCACACCAATAAAACGCCCTAGACGTGGTCCTCCCTGGAGTGACCGGACCCTTCGAAGATTAAAAACGGCCAAGGCAGCAGCTAATCGTGTGTATCGCATGCGTAGATGTTATGCATCACGACGCTACTACAATACTGCACACTCTATGTATCGTCGCTACAACAAAATTCGTTACACGGCGTACGTTCGAAATATTGGCATACGATCTCGACGGAACCCTCGTGTGCTTTGGAGCTTCGTCAACAACAAGAGAAAATCATCCGCCCATCCTAATTGCGTTAGCTACAATGGGCTGAACGGAACTTCACCGTCTGATGTTTGCGATATCTTTGCCGCGCGCTTTGCCGACACGTTCTCTCCGGAGGTTACGGATGAGAGCCTGTTAACCAACGCACTACTAAATGTTCCACTAGATGCCATGCTTCCTAACTTACCGTCTATCGAAACGACATCGGTTATTGCAGCCATTGACCGACTAAAACCTTCGCTCGCTCCGGGTCCTGATGGAATTCCGCCATCTATTTTGAAACGCTGCGCCGCCGCTGTTGCCCCCATTTTAGTGGCAATTTTTCGTGAGTCCATGAGGCTGGGCATTTACCCATCATGTTGGAAAACGTCGTGGTTATTCCCGGTGTACAAAAAGGGCGACAAAGCAAACGCTTCTAACTATCGCGGCATCACCTCGCTTTGCGCCAACGCAAAAGTTTTCGAGCTGCTCATTTATGAGCCACTTCTTGTCGCAGCCTCGAACTATCTCAGCGCCGCTCAACACGGGTTTGTTCCGAAGCGCTCAACTACCACTAATCTCGTCGAGTTTGTCAGCCTCTGCCACCGGACCATCGACGCTGGCCTTCAGGTTGATGCGGTTTATACGGACATCAGGGCAGCCTTCGACAGTGTTCCGCATTCTTTATTGCTCGCCAAGCTCCAGGTTCTTGGTCTCCCGGGCCAAATGTTGAACTGGATGCGGTCCTACCTCAACGACCGTTCGTATCGTGTGAAAATGGGGGACCAACTGTCCCGACGTATCAGTGCTTCTTCTGGTGTGCCACAAGGGAGCAACCTTGGTCCGCTTCTCTTCGTGATCTTCATTAACGACGTCACACGTGTGCTGCCTCCAGATAGCCACCTGCTCTACGCGGATGATGCGAAGGTGTATCTTCCGATACGCACTCAGGAAGACCAGCAGCGTCTTCAGGATGCCCTGAATGCGTTTCAGTCTTGGTGCTGTACGAACGGGTTGGAGATTTGTGCTGAGAAGTGCGTTGTTGTTACGTTCGCCAGAATTGCGAAAGTGGCTTCCACCGTTATTTGCATGCACTTTGGTAGAGAAAGTACTTACGGCTAAGCTATTTCCGAGCAGGTTCAATGTCAAGCCGTCCCATCGTGGTGCGCAGTTTTTAGCATATTTTTGTTTTTTTGTTGTTGTTGTTGTTGCAAACACAAAAGTGATAAAAATGGTTTGAATAGATGTAAGTGACGCGATATGGGAACTGGAAGCGAGATAAGAAGGAAAGAATGGTTTTTAATCATGATGCTTTCAAATAGCGTTTTGTTTTGTTAGTGTACTATAGCAGTACACTTGGACATTTTATATTTGCTTTTGAAAATTGGAATGACGTCTCAGGGATCTTGCTGTAACTATGTTTGACGCTTTCTGTGTTAGGACACTAGTGAAATATCTATTTAAAATAGATGAACCTACTGACGTACGAAACAAAATCCTAACAATACTTTAGAAAGCTTCAACATTTACACAATTTCTACAAAAATGTTAAGATTAATCCGTCCTTCGGTTAAGAAGTTTTATAACCACTATAATATGAACTTGTACCCGTTCGACGAGAACAATACAAACAGCAAAACAATAGCTCTTATCTCTAAGAACGACTAAAAATTGGTTTTGAGTTCATGAAAATACAATCCAATATTTGTTCTAGCTCGTTACCATAAAAATTGTTGCACTTTTTAAGCTCAAAACCATTCAAAATGGCTGATAAGTCGTTCTTGTGTTAAAATGGTAGATGCTGTAATTGTGCATTGGAGTTTTAAATCAGTTTTGCTTCCGTTTGGATCTCTTCAAACGGGCACCAACGTCCTGGCAAAGCTTCCTTTAATTCGCTCACCCCAGCTTGTCCCGACCTGTGGCTGATGTTTCTCATCACGTAGCACAGCCATCTTACTCTTCCGGTCTTGACTAGCGTCACGATGAATGGTTCACCGTACAGCTTAGCTAGTTTGTGGCTTATTCTCCTTCTGGACGTGCCCTGGTTGCACACACAGTCTCATGATGGTTTGTAGCATATTTTTGTTGGGACCAGCATTTGAACGTCCTGCATGTATACCTTAAGAATTAGATTAGTTACACTTACAGGAAAGTAAAAGGGCTTAAACGTTGCTTAGTGTCTTAAGGATAGTTTACTTTATTTTATTCGTGGGTAAATCTACTTTTGCTGAAGAACGGGACCAAGATTTGTATAGTTAATCGCCGTCAGTAATCGCACCCGTTTCAATTTATGTTAACTGTTATGTGTGTGGATGAAGTAATCACAAATTACAACCCAAAATCCTTGCCTTCAGGGGGGAAAACCGTCAGTAATCGCACCCGTTTCAATTTATGTTCACTGTTAAACTCCATCAACACACGATATGCATGATATACACTGATACGTCCGGTCTTCTATCGCAATACAGTCTTGGACACTGCTGACAGAGGACAACAATAATATGCGAGCGGGGAGTATGAAGAAGGAGAACGAATCACGAGCTTGCTGATCTGTTCGGGGGTACAGATATCCTGAACATGGCCAAAACCAGAAGGATTCGATGATTGAGGTTCGTAAACGAGGATGCCAGACTCAAGCTCCACCAGGAAAGTGCTCACATAGGACTCATTGGTAGGATTCTGGTGGAGTTGAACCTGACGAAAATTGGATGAAGCGCTGGACCGAGTTTACTGAGAAAGTATTGGTCATCCAGATATTCTCCAGGTCATCAATACTTCTCTAATGAATTTGTTTCAAAGCTCCCTCGCTCCTACGCTCCATGGCACTAGCATACCACACATCTCTCAACACCTGATTACACTACCTGAAACTCTGCGACTTCTGAGCGCCGTCGTCTATCCTGATTGTTGCAGAACACCAACAAAGCCGGGTTGTCGTGCTCCATTCACATGATGTGCCGTAGCCAGCGCAGTCGTCCAGATTTTGTATTCCGGATTATCCGAGACTCCGTGAAGGATTATCTCGAGACATGTCAGTTTTGTTCGTCAAAAGTGAGCCTTGGTAGACCTTGACCACCGCAAACGTGTTTTCGTTGATTGTAACAGTGGTGTTTTTTCTTACGTTTTGGCACGAAAACCTCGTAAAGACTCAACCTGCCATATTTTTCTTTCCTTGACTTTCTTTAAAATGCGCCTTTAACTGAAACTTCATTTCAAGGTTGTTTTCCATCTCCAAAAAAACAAGCAGAAGACAGCGTTTTAAGTAATGTTTTCAAGGGGAGCAACCTAAAAAACGAGGTCAATTTTAATAAAGTTGCACAAGTGAAAACTAATCTTTGAAGGGAAGTAAAAAACCATAACTTAAATTGTACGGACGCATGCCGCACTTGCTCCAAGACACGTCCTACCGATGCAAAAGGTTCCGAATGGTGCCAGTAATGGTAAGTGTTTAACGGCAAATAACATTGGTAAGGAAGCACAGGATCACATGATACCGAAATACGTGCCACAATGCCTAACGTACTGTAACTTCTCCCTCCCCCCCTCCTCCCAGTGGTCAACTACTCGTAGCAACAGGAAGAAAACCAATGCCGTAGGAGCAAAGCGAATTCACGTTTTCCTTCACACATCCTTCACACTGGGGAGGGGGACTGTTTTGCTTTATTTTCCTTCTCACCGAATGAAGAATGCCGCACTATAAGCCGTGGAATGCAATAACACCAGTTTTCCGTTTGTAGCGCAACCAGAGCGTTCGGAATAAATGTGTACATACAGCAGTGCCAGCCGAGACATTCGGTAGACCGAAAGATGCTCTCGGATCTTGGATTATGCTGCACGGGGCGATATGGTATGTGTCGGTGCGCGTCCGTTTGTAAGCGTTTCGGTTTGGTTTATTTGATTCAACATTCCAGCCAGCAGAAAACGTTCCATTCCTCTTTATTACATTCTGCTAATTCGGAAAACACTCGCACAGGGTGTGCCAGTGCCGGGTCAGTACCCGGGTAAACCGCTCGGTAGTGCCAGCTTTCCGTTTGCTGTCGCTTGCTGTCGTTGTTGCTTGCTTTGGAGAGAGAGGAGGGAAAAGGGCGAGACGGTGAGGGGAGCGGGAATGGCAAGATTTCTATCACCTTCATTCAATCATCCGTGTACACAGCATTAGGAGGCTTCACGATGAACTGGAGCACCATAGACACGCCACGGATTACATGGCGATTTGGATCTTGCTGGGCTGAAATTTGATCACCGGGCTGGGGGGAGTTCGCTTTCGGGAGTACGTAGCACGTACAGAACGGTGAATTGAAATTCGGCTTTTGCTTCTTGGTTGTGTGTGTGTGTGTGAGCCAACATCCCTGCTAGGGGTTGTCCAGTTTGTGCCGGCAAATTTGTTGAGATGCTCGGTACTGCTACCGAACGAAAAATGCTTTGCCGAGAGTGTGCCAGTGCTGCAAGCGTTGGATGATGAACCGGTGGCTGTGACTATTTACTTCGTACTGCTGGAGCTCACTTAAAGGTCCGGAGAAGCGACCGGTGTGCAGTCCTGTGAGTTGTTTTCCCGCCGGTGCTGTTGTTTTCGCTTCAGCGTCCACCGTTAATCCTTCGGCAGCAAGACGGCAACAGACGGTTTTCCGCCCCTGAAGGCAAGGATTTTGGGTTGTAATTTGTGATTACTTCATCTTCTTTGTTTACTGCTTACTCGTACCGTCGTACCGGAAGTGATCATGTGCGCTTTGATTCACTTTTCGCATACTTTCCGTCTCAAAAACTCCGATAGCTTCAAATATGGTTGATTTAATTGGATAGCTTAGCATCACACGAGAAAAGCGAAAGAAAGGAAGGAACTAGTTTACTGGCTGAAAACCAGGCTGTCTGAAGCGTTCGACATGCGATGCACTGAATACAAAACATTGTCGATGAAAGGTTTGTTGAGTGCTACTGAGCCGTTCGCAATATTCTTAAGCGTGCGGATCGCTACGAACCGAGCAGAGTTAACGAGCATAACTTGTGGCTCATTGAAACTCCGGTCGGAAATGAAATGGAAAACTCTGCCAATCATGAGATGAGAGCGTGCCGGTCGGTTCGTACCACACTTGCCGAACAATGGCTTCGTAGGGTAGGCCGGCATAGGCCGTGGTGTTTTTTTTCTCCTTCGATTGGTAGAACCGGAAAGGGCATCACATTATGCGCCTTGATGTGTTTTATTATGTGCGTTTGAGTTTGATTTTCACTCACCGATAATGAGACACGAAAGCAGCCGTGATTGCTGATGTGTGTTTGTGAGTGAGAGATTTGTTTTGTTTTGTTTTGTCTACACTTTTACGTTAGCTTCGCGTTGCTGGTGAAAGGTAAACTGCCATCTTTGTCTTCAAAGTGCGTTACAAAGTTCGGGAAGTAAAAAGGGAGCACAAACGAACCCCGCACAGTTTGATTCAATTAAGCTCGAAAAGATATTGTGATTGACGACTCCGTTTTCCAGAGCCATTACTTACTATCTTGATCGACGTACAAACCGGACCGGAGCGCTCGCTGTGTCTTCTATCAGCAGCGCACGAGCGCACCAACGATGCATGCTGGGCACGCCGGGGAAACAAGCACTGGATAACAACACTGGTCTGTGTGTTCGTGTGGATTGAAAGCATCGTTTCGATTGTAAGGAAGGCCAAGGGAGTGTTGAACGAACACACTCACACACACACACA
>LULA01016255.1:0-22665 GCA_002091835.1 Anopheles maculatus | reverse complement strand
TCTTGACCTGCAGTAAAAATCTTCGAATCCATTTACGGTATAGCGAATAGGAATTGCACTAGAGTTCCACGATACATTCGTCATCAAGGATATTCACTAGACAGATGCTATTGATCCACATGAATTCCTTATTGTTTTATATCGAAAGAATTTAGTTTCCACCAACACATTTCGATTTATTCGCGGACCGATTTATTCCCATTGGGATTTAAAAAAGGCCGCTTGCCTGACCAAAATGCATATTATTTTACAGCTAAATAAGCACTCACCTCAAACGATCCCAGCGGTTTGTGGTGTTCATGAAAACGTTCCTTTTAATTGCGTGGGATACTACCTTTTCTGGGTCTGCTCTTTTGGCAACATTCTGAGAAAAGATTGTTGCCTTTTACGGGATTTTCCACTACGGGTTTTCTGCTTCGTCTGATGTTAGAAGGTACCTTTTCTCTCGAATACCAATAACACCGTCTCTTTGTTGATGAGGCAGGAGATTTGGTTGCTTTCGTCCCTTGGCACGAAAGCTGGGAATTGTTAGTAAGACGAGACCACTCTCCACAAAAAGCCAATGATTGCCCCCACGCACTACAGCACCGACCGTGGGTGTTGTTGGGTAAACATTTTCGAGCAGAAAACCCAGAAGAAAAGTTACCATTCTGATGTTGTTCGATTGTGATTGAATTTCTCTAGCAGAATGCTCAAGTGTGCAGAGAAGTTTGCCTTTTCTCGGCAAGATATTTGGCCAGCGAGATTTAGGTCCGGGCCTGCACTTTCGGCGAACGTTCACTTTCTTTTCGATGCTGATGGTAGATCCTGTTTCCTTGCGATAGGGTGCCCCACCGATCGTGTGCTTCTCACGTGAACCTTTTGAAACCGGGTCGCATGACGAGTCACTTTCGATTGCGGTTTCACCGTCAAGCAGCGGATTCAAGTTCAGCGACCTATTTATTTGTGTTTGTTGGATGGTGTACTTCCCGATCGCCACCCCTTCAGAACGAGTTTTGGTAAGGGTGGTATTCGGGGTGGCTGCATTGATGACGTAGGTTTCTTTTCGGGCGTTTGTGTCGAGTTCATGGTACGGTGCGTTTACACGATGGATAAGTTGTTGGAATTACTTTTATCGTATAGACTTCTGCCTGAGAAATGTCATAGTGTAGTAGAAAAATTTAATGGATATCCATGACTAGAGCGCACCTTAAATGAATATGAATTGAAAAATGTGTCAGACTCCTTGTTCTTAAGTAGAAAACATTAAAAAAGCAACCATCTCGCTGTCCTTCAACTTATCAATCCCGCCCGTCAGTGAAAGTAAGTCGACCGGCTGGAAACCGGGTGAAAGAAAATAGGTTACGGGCAATTCGTGGTCCTCTTCCCCCCCTAGAGAGTAAACGATCGTTTGCATGAAGGTGTGATTGCGGTAAAAGCCACAACAGCAGGGAGCATTGCCATCATCATCATCATCATCAGCATGATTTCATCTGTCGTGGATAATGGTTATTTTTTCAATCTTTCGTTTGTTGCTTTCTTCACAGTCGCTTGTACGGGCGCCCTATGAGTAGATGGGGATGTAAATGCGTCACGGATGCTGCCCGAGGACCAGTAGTTAAAATTCAAACACCTGGGTGTCAGGGTGTCATGGTCAGTTCGATTGAATGATGAGTGTGCCACGGAGGATGAAGGAAAGCGAAACCGGGATTCCTTATAAAATGATCCCGATGGAAGTAAAAGTTTTTTTTTGATTGATGGTGTACGCATTTTTTGGTTCAATTTTGATCTTTTGATTTTTAATATTAACCAAAGTGATGAAATCGTCTTAACGTACAATTGATTGAGAAACCACATCGAAAGAATCATACTTTAGGTCTAGGCAATACTGATTCTTGCCTGCACGTACGACCGTAGAGCATTTCTAAGGCAGAGACACGTTTCCTTTACAATTTTGCGTATGGAGGAACGAGATACCTAAAACAATACAAGGGAACTGTAAATTGTCCATATCAGCATTTCTCTCACGGACAGGTTACTCACTCGAAACAAATACTGCAAACTACTGAATGTTTCTCCGGTTGCTAAGTACCGCAACGTTATTATCAACCTTTCTTGAGCGGTAATGGCATCGCGCATATTGGTGTTCATGCGTCTTATTTGCGGTCCTACTGCTTGCAGCAAAACATCAAAATCGTCTTTCTTCGTTAAGACGATTCCATCCTTTCTAAGTTAAGGATGGTATCGTCGGCCTGTTCAGCAACAATGTTTTCCAGCAAGCGGTTGCCGTCTTCATGCCGCCGGTAAAAAATTGGTCGCATCCGCCACCTGCGCACAATTTGCCGGTTGCGTCTTCGCCAATGGGCTTCGTTCACTTCCACCGCCCACGACAGTGTAGCTAACCACTCTTCGCTCATCAAAAGGGTATCCATTTTACTATTTTCAACTGGTTTACACAGCAAATTGTTCTATATATCACAACAACACCGGAATTCCTCTACAGCAACACCGGAGACACGTTTGTTTGTTTACAAGCCGAGCAGAGGAATGACAGCAAGCTTTTCGCTTGACGCAGCTTTGCGTGCGCAGTGGTGCACAAAACGCGGCTACACGAACCGAAATATTTTTGACAGTTTTTTGAGTTTTCGCTTACACTTCTCGGTTGGCTTTTCGGTTCATGTAGCTGGCCCTTAACACTTTCTCTCGTGTACATTATTAAATATTATTCGATTTTTCTCAACTTAAGCCGTGGGAACGGGGTGGGCCATCATTATCATTTACAATTAAAGAAATGTTCACTAAACGCATGGTTATTTTAACAAATCAATTCAACAAAATTCAACAATTTTATTCATGGAAACAAACTAAAACTAATCTATACGAAACTAAAATTACCAACACCAAACTAAACTAATCTAACCTAACGGAAAAATTCAAACTTACCTAAACGAAACTAAAATTAAACACCAAACTTAACTAATCTTAAATAACTTAAATTAAACTTATGACATTTTCGTTGATTTCCTTTTAAAAGTGCCGCCTGGAACACTCGCAACATCTCCTTTTACAATAACATTTTGTTTTGCATTTTTTAATTTCATTTTCAGAAAGTTTTATCAACTCCTGGTCCTCCTACCTCAGCTGATAGCCGCACCACGTTTTCATATCTACGGAATTCTACATTTAGCCCTTGTTTTCCTCGACCACTCCAACTGCACTCAACCAAAAATGCTCGGTTTAACCAAATATAAAGAGCCTCATGAACTCGCTGCTTCATGTCGGTAGATTTGACTTTTAATGCAAGATTCGGTTTTAATGTATTAAAAGTTTCAGTCGATTCTAAAGCGGTGTTGGTTTTTTCTAGATCCATTTTAGAAGTTATCTTGTGTAGTGGTTCTTGTGTCGCTTGCACTTCCGCATGTTCTACTTTAGTTTGTGGGTTTGGTGCTATTGTCATTTCTATTGATGTGGTCCACGGTGTTGGTTGTGGCTTGGATATTGCTTGTGCAGAAGGAAAGGTCTGTTGGGGGGGACGGCGCGGTTTCAACGTTTCCAAAATAATCTCGTTCTGCCGAGCCTTTTTTAAAACGGCTTTAGTGAGCAAATGGATTTGCTTACTATTTTCTAGTGCCAACTGGACGCATGCACATTGGCCTGCTGCAGCAGCCCCACAACCAAACAAAGGAACAGTACTGCTACTCATCGCTTATCTAAAATTGCAAGCAGGTAAGTTTCGTTAATAACTTTTTATTTATTTTAAATTAAATAAAAAGTTTTGTTAAATGTCGTGTTGTTTTTGTCTTACGTGTTTTTTTTTTGTATAAGATGCGGGTGATCTATTGACATAGCAATGGCATCCGCGCGCAATGTCGACACTGCTATATAAAGGAGGCAGGCTTGTTTGGCTGTGACAGTGTTTTCCATTCCATTTCAGCAGAGGCAGGACGAGTTTGGCCATGTTAGCTTTGAGTTCGGGAGTGATCGGCGGGTTAAGTCTCGAGAGTAGTGGAGTCGCTCTTGCTGCTACGGGATGAGACTCGCCGTTCATTTTTGAATTCAACTTTTTTTTTTTCGTTTATTTATAGAGGCTTTGGGTCTCATAGACCTCATTCGCCTCTTTTCTGTCTATTGTTACATGTGTGGTACAACTATTGCGAGTGTGGCTAATCTATTACATGAAATTCTTATATTGGTAAAACTATTGTGCGTAGAATTTAAATTTCTCGGTACAGGTTGCTGATGCGTAAAAATCGGATGAGGCGGTTCTGCTGTTGTTTGTCGGGTGATAGTATGATGGCTAGGTCGGTATCGAGTTGGCAGGTGGCTCGGTGTGTAGTGTATCCATGGCAATCGGTAAGGATGTGGCGGACCGTAATGTCGACGCCACAGAAGCTGCAAAGTGGTGGACTGGATCTATCGAGAAGGTAGGAGTGGAAAAGGCGGGTGTGACCGATGCGAAGGCGGGAAAGGACTCGTTGGATATGGCTGGAATCGGGATCATCCCAAGGTGCTGTGTTGTGCTTGATGGATCGGAGTTTTGTAGAGAGGTCTAGGTTGTGCCAAGTGGTGTTCCAGTGTTGAGCGACTATTGCCGTAGATGGAAGTAAAAGTGATTTGGGGATTGATGCTACGCATTTTTTGGTTCAATTTTGATCTTTTGATTTTTAATATTAACCAATTTTTTTTAAATATTTTTATTACTATTTTCATTAATCGTAGCTCTGCCATTTTTATTAGCTATTATTATTAGACCATTAAACAATGATAGTTGTTATTTATTTCCCGAGTTCTGGTAGCTGTTTCAGGAATGCTGAATTGGAAACGTGCTTTCGTTACATTTACAACCACCAACGTAGCGCAAAACTAATATGGCGCCAACGGTACCATTGGCAATGGTGGCTTCAATTCCGGGAACAGTAATCAATAACGTAAAACCACAATTCGTGCACTCCTAAAGCTCTTTTGTTTTTCCCCGGATACATAAAACGGTTTTTCACCATGGCGATACATAAAATAAGCTTTATTGCAAAGTTTACTCCTACTCACGGTTAAGGCTACTCTATCAAAGAGTGATAAATTCCGTCGAAAAATAGCGCACCGCAAAGTTATCCTCAAACGGTCAAAATCAAATATCAGTTTCATATCTGATTCTGCTTGACAATGGGCGGCAGGAAGGGTATGATGGGATGCGGTTGCAACCGGCACCATTTTATTGCCTTCCTGTTAAACAACCAAATGTGTGATCGCGTTTCAAATACACCTGCCGTTGCCAGCTGCTAGCCCATTTCGATGCTGTATCTCCAACTAGACATTGGAAAATTGGATGGATTCTTAATCGGTCATTGATCCTTGGAACCGAGCCATTTGGTTCTCACACACCACCATTAGCTCAATTTCATGAACACTAAGCCGAACAGTGATCGACCGGTAGCCGGAGTGAACTTCACATGTTAAATGCATCTCATTCTGCAGATCCTTTTGCGATGCATTCACTACCACTTGCTGGGTTCAACGGGATGGAACAACTTCAAAAGCCATATGGTTATGTTTTGTTTCTCTATCCCGCTGTCCACAGGATGGCTGTGGCTGTCGGTTGCATCCGATTTACCCCCCGATTTACTGCCGCATCGATACCTTCGAACGCAACCTGGCCTTGCTGGCGCTTGCTGTGCAGCCGAGAGATTATGCTGCCCATAAATCACCCTTACCCATCTTCGTTTCCATGTTCCTCTGTGGGGAGGGCTTATGCGTTTGTGGGGAATGGGGAAAGCATCGAAGAGTGGGTAGAATTTGCATTCGTTCGAATGGAATAAACATCACTTACAGATGGATATTGCAGTGGTTTCGTGTAAAGTAATTGATTTCAAACAACAACAGCCAAATGTACATCAACGTGGCTGTTAGTTACACATGTACGTTTGTTGTAAATGATCGGACTGGTGCATGCATATATAATTGCGTATGCGTATAAGAATTGCGTTTTTTGTGTGAGAGATTAAGCTACTGTTAAGAGAAGTCGACCTCTTAAGGTCATGCCTGCCATTTCTGGCTTACTAGACTAATTGATACCGCATAGTTGGTTAGTCAATCCTCACTATGGGGGAACGGCCCAGATTTGAACCCCGGTCCTGCCGTGTGAAGACCGGCGCCGCTGTCGCATCTACCACCGGGCCGCCTAAATTAGCATATTGCACGATATTACGAAACTTGGGGCGGCCCCGTGGTAGTTGCGACAGTGGCGCCAGTCTTTACTCGGCAGGACCGAGGTTCAAGTCTCATCTGGGCCGTTCCCCCATAGTGAGGACTTACTATCCAACTATGCGGTAACAATAGGTCTAGATAGCCAAAAATGGCAGGCATGACCTAAGAGGTCGTTAGGCCAAGAAAGAAGAAGACCTAAGAGGTCGTTAGGCCAAGCAAGAAGAAAAAGACGTTTTTAGGAAATTTTTAAAATGTAGATGTTAAGGACCTAATATCCTGTTCAAATATCCTGTTCAAAATAATATACGCCCAAAGCTAAGCAATCTGCTGTTCTCCTAATAGCCTATCCTATCAGCGACACCATAGGGACTCTGTACACGGGGTTAGTCAAATTCCCATCAAGAAATCCGAAATTGGGCCGAAGCATACCCACACAATCATAAATTTGATTCACCCCCTTGCATTTAACACCGGTAGTAAGAATGAGAATGCCTATCCACGTTCTCCCTCTGGCCTGTACAAGAAAATCAGGAACAAAACGGAAGCAAAGTCATGTTCGGACGATTTCGGGAGCCAACGTCAGAAAAGCCGAATAGCAAACCATAAACCCATTCCCTAAACAAAACTCCCTAGTCTGTTTTATGATGTTTTACTCATTGGCTATTTCATTATTATAAATTGACAGCCACGCTTGCTTTTTTGTATTGAGTTACACTATCCAGACGACATGCATCAAATTGCATCGATAATTTTGTGCTTAAGCAACAAACGTATAGGTTTGTTGAGAAATGTGCGGATTTATTTTTTTTATTAAATTTCCAATATGACGGCTGGACGCCGTATTTTCAAATATGCGGATTTATTTGTACCTAATATTTTTCACAACATCTGTTCACAAATGATGGGTACAGGTACTCTCAGGCTGCACGTGTTTCAGGTGCTTTTTTCTCTCTTCTCCTTCTTCTCCTGTTCTCGTTTGTCGTGGTTACGATCATGTCAGGCAAAAGGTAAAACAAAACACTATTGTAACCAAGCGTTGCACTAGGCTATTTTTACTGCCGATGCAATGATCGTGATGCTGTAAAATTTTCTTCAGTGCTGTTGGTTGTATCGTATTATGATCGGTTATCCTCTTCGATGCTTATTGATTATGATAGAAAATCTCACTCCTTCAACTTTTCATATCTTTCTCTAAACTTAATTATCCTATACGGTATATGCATTGTACTTTATTACATATTTATGAAATGTAAAACGTCAACCAGAAACTAATCGTCGCGCTATTGCGAGTAATCGTGTACACTTCGATGGTAAATTGTTACGATAATGGTTTCAAAACCACAGCATTTGAACCAGCCTGTCACATGCTCCTCGGTGTAAATCTGTCGTAGGCCATCAATTATTAACAAAAAGAAACAAAACCCGATCAAAACGTGCATAACAAATTTTGTACTTCAAAAATAAACGAGGAATATCTCATTAACTTGTTAAGGGAATAAAAAGGTTCTGAAAAGGTTTTTGAACAATTACAGCACAGCAGCATCCTAAACTCGTCCAAATACCTATGGTACAAAAGGAAGCACCACGAAATGGGAGGAGCAACGCACACATGTTCATTTTTGTGTATACAGCATCATTGCATCTCTTGCTGATTCATAATGCTCCGTGTATGCTCCGTACTCCTCGGAATGTCATTATTGGTTTGAAACTTCGTGGCTTCATTTTTGGTTCGGCATAGTAATGACATTCTGAAGAGTACGGAGCATTATGAATCTGCAAGGGATGCAATGATGCTGTATACACAGAAATGAACATGTGTGCGTAGGTCGTATATCTTCGAGTCCTGGATCCAAAATCACGATTATTTCATGCATTTAGGAATAGGTATTGCAATTACGTTAAAACACATTTTCAAACATATTTGTTCATGTTTCTTTCATTTTGCATTCATTCATAAAGAATATAGTTCGGTTTCTTCCTTTTTTAAGAGTTGACAATATTTGAGCTTATAAATATTAATGACCCCTTGAATGTTGGTTTTGAACGTCAAACATAAGTAAATTTAATGCTACGCGTTTCCACCCGAGGAATATTAAAGATATTATTTGACCATGGTGCAATACGCTGCGTGGTACACGGATGGGATTTTTTTTAAACCTGTTTTCCCGCCTGGAGTCAGTATAGGAAATATGTTTTGTTCATTGTAGCTGTTTAGCTGCAAGGTACAAGAGTCAAAATATCAAGTTTTACGGGTAGCTGGTAAAGACGAACAGAGCGATTGCCACAAAATGTTAGGAAAAAGAGGGTTGTTGTGTTCCACAATACAATTAAAACCAAAAACAAACAGATGAATGATTTTCTTAAGACCACTGTAAACCCGTTTTCATCATTAAACAGTCTGGATGTATTAAGAATGGTATGCGTGCTACACAAAACAGGGCCTGTTCTTGGGTGAATAAAACATATTTAACAACAAGTTCATTCTTCATCTTATACAGCATTTTTTATATATTTTAAAAGATAAGCAAAGTCGATTTATTTAAATTTTTATCGAAAAACCAATCATTGACACAGTATCCATTACAAATTCAAACATCGAAACGTTGAAATTTCAGTGTTGGTAAGAATAGGAACGGACAAAGAAAAGCATTATTTTATGCGCTAGGGGATTTTGGCTTACATCTGGGAATTTGGTTTTCTATTCGGCTTTTCTGACGTTGGTTTCCGGAAACGTCCGAACTTGACTTTGGTTCCGTTTTGTTCCTGATTTTCTTGTACAGGCGAGAGGGAGAACGCGGATAGGCATTCTCATTCTTACTACCGGTGTTAAATGCAAGGGGGTGAATAAAATTTATGATAGTGTGCGTAGGCTTCGGCTCAAAAACCAAGGTTCGTGGTTATGACTCCTGGGCATGGCACTAACCCCATGTACAGAGACCTATAGAATACTAACTTCATAATTGAACAAAACAATAAATATGTTACTAACTCATTCATTAGTCCATTCTTCTACTTTTTTAGAACATTTCTAAGAATGCATTAAAGAAAGCATGTAGAAAGAAAGTATTTCGTAAAGCTGAGATTAACGATGATTAGCGCTCAAATATTGGAAAATGTTTAAAGCATGATTTCAAAAATAAAACTGGTAGCACTCTACACTTCACGCACACATAAAGATTATCTGTCCCTAATAAGATCACGACAGAAATGAATATTTCTTAATCCTACGGCCGAACTTTACCCCATTCGGTAACGATTTCTTAGTATAACATTTAATCCTACAGCTAGCGTACATAAACCCTGATGCTTAAAGGCGAACAAAGATTTGCAAATTGGATTGCTGGAGGATGTACTAGAAGCAGAATTGTCTTCTGTTGAGATACAATGAAAACGGCATAATTTCATAAGCTATGTCTGGGCCGCTTGGCGTCAGCAGACAGGTTAAATCTAAACACCAGATAGACGGACGCAGATTTTCAATTAAAATAGGCAAAATGTTGCCCTTGGAGCAATATGGTGCTACACTTTTTCTTTATCTTGCTTTAAACTTTGTGGTTCGTGCGTCACATCAATCGGACGGGTGGACCCATTCAGCAGCAGGAAGGATGTGCCAAAAGCGTTGTCCTAAATATTTCCCTCAAAACCTGAGAACAAATTTCTTTCGCAGTGCAATAAACATAAGCTGGGAAAAAGGGAAGCATCAAAAGTTCCGGTAACGTGGCGACTAAGCTGGGACGATATTTCTTGTTTTGTCGCCCCCCTTTTCCATGTTGCGAAGGTTCTGTCCAACCTCAAATCGCCTTTTTGGCGCACACAAGCACCCACCAGGCAGGGTGGAATCAACGAGCAGAAATATGCGAAAAAGTCCAACAATAGCTTAACGACGCGTCGGGCTGGTCAGCAGGCGGCTGCCGGGTATAACAATAAAATCCGCTTAAATACCGTTAAACCCCAAGATGGGCTTATTGTTTTAGAGCCTATCACAGTGGACCAGTCGGAGGCACGAATTTGCAAAAACCCTGGATACCGGGCGTACCGAGTTGCTAGGTTTCCATTTGACAGGGCCGTGCTAAGTGATGCACGGTTGGCCGTTTTTCCCTGAAGCAGTATGCCACTTCAACGGGCAGCAATTAAGGGAAGCCCAAAAGAAGATTTAGCTACCCAGTGGTGGCGGACGGAAGTGATGGAATTGAGCGCATCATAACATCATTTTGAAGTGGAAACACAACGAACGGGAGCAGCTGCAGTGCGGTGCTGTTGATACAGGACAGTAGGACACAGTGGCATCATTTCACATGTGGAAGAATTTATTGCGTCTTGTGAATTATACACGCCTTCGGTGGCTACACGGTTCGCAACATCAGAAGCAAACCTAAATAAGAGTTTGATGAGATGGATGGGTTAATTTTGTGTTCTGTTTTGGTTTTGCTCAAGTTTCTCCTGAACACTGGTCACCGGTAGTTGCTACTGACAAACTAGGTCGTTGTGATGTGTTTTTTATTTGCTTCAAAGTCTTCGAAATTTTCCCCACTTTTCCATTGGTAAGGAAACCGACCGATAAGCGACGTTATAATGTCATTTTTTGTCTTTACACGACTCGATGATGGTATAAGCCACTTGATCGTGCTTGTCGAACGGTGCCGGGAACCTCTCTCTCTCTCTCTCTGTCTAGAAAGAAAGTGAAGTATGTGCCGAATCGTGGTAGCGCTGGAGGCTTTTTCTTCCAATTGAACTAAAATGCAACAATTGTTTGCAACTTGTTTGGCCGTTGTTCTACAGCTGACTCTGCTGTATTAGTGAGCAGTACGTTTGATTTGGGTAATAGAGCAAGTGGCAGAAAACGTCACGTACTGAATGTGTGGTGAATGCAAATGAATGCGAAAATATAATGTAATCTTTTGAATTGAATACAGTCGTTACAATGGGTCATAGGATTTCAATATTAGAACAATAATTTAGGATAAATTTTGAAAAATTACCAGTAAAAAAGTATTACAAGTTATGCTTAGTCGTTGGCTAACGTAACAACAAATATTTTTTTTTATCACTTGATTTTACACATACTTATTCGAACGCGATGCTTCCATGGATCTTCCGGCTTGTGTTCCCCCAAGGAAGTGTTCTTCCGTTAATGTCTCGAAATAGAGAGAATACTTCGTCCAGTATTCTGTGTTATCTAGGAATGTCTGTCGTCATCGAGGGGAGATAGCTTCATCCGCCAGACGATGCGATCGAGCAGAAGTGGCTTCTTCCTTAGATAGATGTGATCGCGTTGGAGTGTCTTTATCCGTTGAACGATTTGATCGAGAGGAATTCTCCATTCGCATTCTCAAACACTGACTACTTCCAAAAGGAATTTGGATGAGCTTCTGTCCGAATCAGCAACTCCATCATGGGTATCATGTACACATAACTGTTGTACCTACCACTCCTACGCTGTCTATGTGGACGGCCTAAAAGAACTTTATGAGGTGCGTTTTTTCGGTGCCATTCTCATGACATGACGAGGCCACCTTAACCTGGAGATTCTAATTGGTCACTGTACTTCTTCTCCATGTACCGGCTCTTTTATTGGCCTTCCACACATACTGGACCAAAAATCCTGCCTAGGCCATTCCTCTCCAACACGGATAATAGATGATTTCAACAGTTTTAGACAGATGTGTGAATATGTCTCAGATAACGCTAACTCACAATCACAAACTTCCTCTGATTCATACTTTGCCTTGCGTTTTGCCTACATTTTGCCGTATAAACTCAGTGTTGGTGGAATGGTTAGTTGGGTAGTTGATGGAGACTTTGAGACAAAACGCTTTATTCGGGTTTTATACGAATAAAGTAAAAGTTTGTGTTTTATCTTGTTATCAGATCCACAGTAAAGAAAATGTGAAACTCGGTATCTTTGGTAAATTGTCAAAGGATCAAATTTAGTTGCGGAGGAATGACTTAGGTACCTTAGTGGCTTAGGGAACACAAATTTGCAGCTATAAAGCATTAAAATCTTCTTTTTATTTTGCCTTTTTTAGTTCAAGAGCGCTAAAAAACGTCCTTTTCACTTCTTTCAATTTTTGTGTTGCCATGGCACTGGTTGTGTTATGGCTGTGTTACCTCCTCATCGTTGTTAAAATTTCGTATTGTTTTCGAACATTGAAGATTTTTTGGTGTTCATCACAACAAACTAGTCACCATTTTGTAATAGTCTCGAATTTTAGCAGTCCATATATTGGCCGCTGCTAGACCCGAAACACACTCAGCAAGTGTGAAATGGTTTGCGGAACGGAACTGGCGAAGGTTTGTATTTCCCTGGTTTATCACGGTCACACACTATTCACATCATCGGTCACGTGTCTAGCGTAGATGGTTACGAGGTTGCAGACACATAAGCGTCATACTCTCACAACTATCGCCAAACGTGGGGCGTGAGTCGCCACGAGCTTACGCACGGAAAACCCCGAAGGCGTTTGACGATGACGCCTGTGAGAGCATCCGCCTGGGTTCCGTTCCGTTCGCAGGGCAAAGCGAAGCGTACAGTACGGCCGGGGACGGTTCAACGGTTCACTTGAACCGGATCCGGATCCATCGTTTGCTGCACAGTGAATGTGCGTTTCGATTTCTACGCTGTACTTCATGTGGATGATGGAGAATGGATGAAAAAAAAACGGCAGCAGTGTCCTCGGTTCCCAACGAAGCGAAAGATCATCATGATCTTCGGTATGAATGAAACGACCGACACTAGGAAACGGACAACAGTTCGGAGGTAGTGGATGTCAGCCGGTGGCTGTACGCTGGGTCAGTAATGCTAACAAAAAGAACTCGTGAAAAGGCAAAGGAAAAAATAAAACCCAGATGCAATAACGAGCTAAATCCGTTTTCTTCTGCTCGTTAAGTTCTGATTTTTTTTAACTACAAGGCAACAGCGCACCATACCTGTATGGTGGAGTGAAGCGAGCAAGATAGGAAGGTTACCAAGGTGCTTTAAACAAAGCAAAATAAAAATGATCTGTACACCGAGTGACCAACTTCCGAAATGGCTTCGTTACCGCTTTTCCGGTGAAGCGTACGCGCACATTCTGCTCTATCTGGCCGGTTGGGTAGACCTTTCACGGGAAAACTCGAGTGTGAACCGGAACGAGTGAAATGGTGGATTTATTATTCATGTTCTTACCTGGCCATCCAGCTGGCAAGCCTGAGAAAGCTCCCCCAGTGCTTATGTGCGAGCCACACGTTGGGTGTAATCTTTTTCAACAGCTGCAACGGTCAACATTTAGATTGTCAGATTGTCGGGGTGTAATTTGCATTAGTGGAGCAAATATACAATTCTTGATTAATAGCAGACAGCATTTTGCAATTGAGGTTATGCTTTGAACGGGCCGTTAAAAAGGCAAATAAGGTTAAGGAAGCGCTTTGGCTTGGTAGCCGCAAAGAGCCAGAGAAAGCTAAACCATTTAGAAGTAATGAGAATGTTAAGTTACGATAAATATGCGAAGACCATTTTATGCATCTCAATATAACTGTTTCGTTGGCAATGCATTATTACATCAACTCAAGAGATAACTCGTTTAAAAAATCTCGAAACAGTCTTAATCAAAATTAAGATATTTCCGCATAATGGATGAAGTTGCAGTTAAGCGCAACAGGCGCTGGCCGCATGATCTCCCGGAAGTTGTCGAATAAGTTGAAGCACGGCTAAAGAAGGTTCGGAACTTTCCCCAGCTCCCGACACTTGATGACACACTCTCGCATCGTCTGTGTTTATATATTTACGAGCGAGTCGAAAGTTTGCCGTACCGCGAGCATCGAGCAGTGGAGCAGTTTTGTTGGTCCATTTTTGCTGCGAAGCCTTCGAAAGCTGCCGTCGAAACAGGATGTTGTTGATCCTGATTGAAGTTTTTGCGTTATGTGTGTGTTTTTGTTGTTGCTTTTTCTTCCAAGAGTCCTTGTCATCGTTGCTCGCTGATTCAGTTTGCAACCGTTTGTCTGGTGTTTTGAGTTGAGCTGAAACTTCCGTCTAAAGATTCGAGGAAATTCCGGTCAAAGGAATGAACGGACCAGATTTACTGTCGTGTCACAATCTATACCGAACACAAGCAACGGTTATGATCACTGGGTAGCGAAACCCTTTCAATATTTTCTCGGAGATATCTGGACGCTGGGTTGTATCGGGTCTCAGTATCGGGTCAGGGCAAGATGCTCTGGATGAAATAATCTTATTACGTGGAAGACTTATACTCCAGACAGACTTAGTTGGAAGAAGATTAATTTAAGTTCTCGTTTTGGGGGAAAGTTTAATTTATTCCACAAATAAAAAAGGGATTCAATTTAATTGGCGGCAAAACCTAGCGGAACTTGGTGCTGCTGATAATCGGATAAGATCGAAACAATCCTAATTGATTTTGTAATTTCTATTAGTGGCGGTTATCTTAAATAGGTAAGTAATTCGTAATGAGTGTATTAGTACATAAATGAGTTCTCTTTTTGCACACGACTTTTAACAGGTACGTAAACTAATCATCACAAAGTCACTGTCGTTTCGTATAACCACAATAGCGTATAATTTCCTGCTTATACCGAATCGGAAGGAAGGAAGTGAAAAGCAATCCCAGTATCCAGTCAAATCTACGGCACGCAGCACATCAGTACGCCTAGACGTGTCTATTTTTTGGTTTGTTTATCCTGAGTAAAAATACGATTTTGCCCTTGTAAGGCTGCCACGGAAGCAGTCAATCGAGAAAAGGTAGCATTACATTGACGGCCGTTTACTTTCTCCTGACCTTGATCGTCGGTAATAAACGCCAAGGTATGCAAAGTCACGAACGATTTCATGTCGCACGAACCGGAAATGACGTTCATTGCCGTGGGTCCCAACAGGCGCAGGAAGGTAAGCAAGGATTTCGTTTTCGACTGTACGTAACCCGAATTCGATTCCTTTCGAACGATTTGGAAATGATGGCGGGTGGAAAATTACTTCGATTTATTTTATTTCAAACACCATCACCATCCGTTACGCTTCTCGGAAGGGTCATCAAAGCTGTGCGGGCGAAAGAAACGACAACTGATCGAAACGGTTGCACCGTTTGCCCGCATTCGAACGGGGTAACAACCCCTTAACGTGCAAGAAAAGGAAAAACAAAACAAAACATTCGGCATTCGGCAGTAATGATGGGCAGCACGAGCTTAGGAAAAAAAAGCGAAAAGCATCGCGTAACCTTAAACCGTACACCAGCCATGAAAAAAGGATTTCATTCGTTTGGGTTTCGTATATTATCCTTTTCCCTATGTTTTTGTGCTCCTGTTCGGGCCGACTGATAACCAAAGTTGAAATGTAACTCGACGCACTGATAACCGGCCGGAGTATTTTCAAGGGTGCCTGAGAGTAACGGTAAAGCATCGATAGTACCATTCTTCGACTCAGAGATGTTCGTTTCGGGACTGTTATTTTTTAACCTTTCACTACGGCCACACATGCTTTCAGATGTACATACATATATGCGAGCATCGAAGGCATGAGTGCAATTCGTACGAATACGAAGCAATTTCTCATTCACTATGGGACTGGATTGTACAAAATAAAAATGTTTTTTTAAACCTTTTCTACACATAGCTTATACCACTGTTTGCGTTTGCTAAAACTGCAAGATATTTAATAAACGTAAATTGTTGTTATACACAAAACAAATGCTTCCTTGAGCCACGCAAAAACTGAATCCCAACATATTTAATTACAGTACGAACTTGTGAGACATGAGACAAGTTTAGTGAATTCGGCAGTGAGTTGGTTTAGTGAATAAAGTTTACTCGAATGGAAATTGTGAGATGAGTTAAGTGTCTCAGTACGAGCTGTACGATAGTGGGAAAACTACAGGGTTCTTTGGCGGTGTTTTAGTTTATTCCTATGGCAGTTAGTATTTTGTATCATTACTTAGAATTTAATCGAGATCTAGCAATGTTTTAAATATTGTCGTTGAACTCTCGGCGGATTTCTAATACAATGAACTGGAGCGATCATGAAGGTGCATCGATTTTAAAGCCGAGATAGTGGTTTCCATGGAAAACGTATCGACAGTTTGAACGCTGAAGGCAATAACAACCTACGAAGAAGTACATAAGTGTATTCGATTGCATTATTTGTGTTTAATTCTAGAACTTTTGTGATCTTTGCGAATAGTTGTTGTGTTTAGTGCAGTGAGCTTTTTTATAGTTTCGTTGATGAACCATGTGGATACCTAGGCTACAAAATACCGGTTAGCAAATGATACAGTACAAAACACAGGTATCTAGTAGGCAAGGACATGAAAATTATGCCTGATTATGCTACGAAAAACGAATGCTACACGAAGCGTTGAGGCTCAGCTTTTAGATGGTGATGCAGGTGAGGGTATCCTGCTTTGATGCGGCCTATTAGGAACTAAATGTAACTAATCTTAAGGTAAGTCATGGATTTCATATGCCACCGTTTTGTAACGTAGCTTAATTGTACCTTTTGAGCGCCATGAAGTGTCTGAGCAGAAAAAGGTATAATTAAAAATATTCCATTTTTTACTTTATTTTATTTTTATTATTTAATCTCCAGTATGACGGCTGGGCGCCGTATTTTCACCACCGTTAGTGGTGATTTAGTATAATTAAATATTAATAGTTACAAGGCATTCCCTCTTTGTAATTTGCCTTATCCCGGGCATGCTCGGCTGCGGATGAGTAGTGGGTTGTAGTTGTCCAGTTCTATTGCGGTTGTTGTTGTGTGGATGTGTTGTAGGCGGTGTTATGCTTCTGTCGCTGTTTCTATTATTTATTGGTGGTAGCTGCGGTGTGGTTCTATGGTGTGTGATGTGGTTCTATGGCAGATGCTTCGTACACCTAGACTGTGCTTCGTCCTTTCTAGCAGTGTGGATGGACTATAACAAAACGATAAGAAACAAAAAAGTATACAACTAGACAGAACAAATAATTATTTGGCTGCGTCCAGTGTTCAACAAGCAGCCCAGCAGAGTCCCGACAGTCCCGGCTGGACCCTGCCAGCATCGAAATCAAAAATGATCGGCGAGTCTCATCCCGCAGCAGCAAGAGCGACCTCGAGACTTAACCCGAGACTTTTTTTACTTTAGCTGTTGAATTATTGAATTTAGAATTGAAGTTTTTTCAAATCAATACTTACTTAAAAATCATCAACAGTAGTAACACAAACTGAAATCGTAAAAGCTCTTAGCATCCCCTGCAACTCACCATGAGGTGAGAAAAAGAGATTTTTATCACCACGGTATGAGAATGGAGCTTGCGAGCGGTTTGTCTCTCACAACGCTGCACGAAGCTTCGCGTTATCCAAGTTGGGAATCGAGAGAGCAAGCTCGGTTATTTATTTTTGAACCGCGTAGCCGAACGCACGCACGTGCGAGCGTCAAGTTTGAAATCGAAGCCGGGAGTTTTGGGGCGAAACGGTTGTAACGAAGAAATCTTTAACGTAAGTGTAGCACAGTGTAGCGGACCATCGTTACATTATTTTCATATATTTTTTTTAATACTTCAAACACTCGTAGCGGAGAACACGAGTGAGTGAACTTCTTCTGCTTGTACCGTGCAATGTGTCGGAAATGTTGACGATGTTTACGCACATAGTCAACAGTTTCCATACAAAGTTTGCAGTACATAGTTTAGTGTATCAAAAGTTAAGGATCATGGAGGCAACAGAAAGATACTCATGTGGCATGTGCAATAATGTTCAAATTGGTCAAAAACTGACGCACAACACGTTAAGTGTTTGTGGGTTTGGGTGTGCATGTGCATTGTGTGATTGGTGCGTGTGTTGATGATCGAAAAAGCGTGCGTTGCTGCAGTTGGCATATAAAAAAAGATGGTCGAAAGCGCATTTCGGTGAATGCGTTTTATTTGCCCGGTTGTTCGGGTGTCCGTTGTTGCGTGCATCGCTGCAACGGAACGGTGATTGTGTTGCGGCAGCCTTTATTTTTCTCTGTCTCTGCGTCGTCTTGTGTGGAATAATGACGTTGTGGGGACGAGATTTTGGGTGGTGGTGAACCAGCGCGACACGCTTGATCAGTGCCAAACACGTATGTGTGTGCGTGTTCATGTGTGTGTGTGTGCGAGTGGATGTGTTATAGAGAAACGGGCGCCGCAGGGTGAAATGAAACGAAAAACAGGTTTCCAACAAGAGAGAAAGTTGCGAAAGCAACCGCAGAAATCAAACAAGCGAACCGTCGCGAACGTTGGCCTACTCGAATTGTCGTTTCGTATGTGTGTTGTGTGTGTACATCGAAAGAAGAAAAAACAAGCATGTCCACCAATTTCTTGCGAGTTTAAAAAGTAACTTACTCATCCGGACCATGTCCTTCGGGAAGAGACAGAGTCATCGTATAAAGTAACAAAAAACGCTATTAAGCAACAGAAAGCATGTGGGCGCCTGAATGATGTTTGCCCCAAACGCATGGTCTTCCACTGCTAAGAGCAAGTTATGCGTTAAGTTCTGTGTGCGAGCACGCGTGTGTGTGTGTGTGAGGAGCTTGTTAAGTGGCGTTAGGATGAAATTCGATCATCCGCAACGTGCCTTCGGTGAAGCGGGCCGCAATAGTCGTTGGCCATGTTCGGTGTTCTATCGGTGCACAGTGAATTGCCAAAAACCTGTCAGGCCAACGGCAAACGAGCGCTTTTCGTGCAATGTGGCCTTCATCTCAACTGCCGATGGGGCACATCCTTTCCGGGGAGTGTCTTTTTACCAGGAACCACCAGAAGGACCCATCCCGTGTAATCACAGGGTAGAGCGCAGTTCGGCTGTGAACAGCTCGCAACTGTTGAGGCTTTCCGCAATGATGCTGCCGAAAGGGCTTAAGTAACAAAGCAGGCCGCGCGATGTGGTTTGTGAAAGTGGTCGATGCTGGTAGGGTTTACGGTTGCATCCAAAGCACCATGGTGTGCAGTTTTATTGCAGCTTTTTTGCTCAGTTCTGTTTCCGCAGATTGCGGCAAACTTTGAATTCTTGTATTCATTTAATTTGGGACGAATGGTTTGATAAAAAAAATGGTGGACAAAGCGCGATCAATAGAGAAAGACAGTAGTTGGTAGTGAGTTTAAGCTGAGAATGGAAAGTTTACAACTTTATTTTAGTCTTTTACAATTAACGCAAAACAAAAAATGCTACAAAATGCATTAAATAGTACACGTGGTGTTCAAAGACCAATTCATACTTCAAAAACCCATCAATGCTTCAAAATAGCTTGATTGATCGCTATTCATCTGATGCATCTTGCATCAGCTTCGTTTTCCAATGGCGTTGCTGATTTTCCATCGCGTTTTCCGCCAGCACCGACACCAGCTGGCCCATTCACCGAAAGCACTTTTACTAATGCCCATTAGATGCGCCAACACTGTCGGACGACTCTTTCACTTTCTTTCACGCTTGATTTGCTGCAATTTCTTCGAACGCTTCGCAACATGCAGGCTAATTTGCTTTCAAATCATAACCCCGCGTTGGAACGCCTCATCAGTTTTGCTCCACGACCACCGGGAGATGACTGCGGCAAGTCGCGGCAGTTTGAACACTCGAAAACCCGCACGAGATGAATCCGCCTGGTTTGAGGTTTTTTTTTTTTGCTCTTCTCTTCTCTTTTCCTAATCAGTAAAGTGTAATCATCATTATGGTACGGGTGTCCTATCGGCCACCTTGTGAAGCGCCCCGTAGCTGTAGCAAAATAAGCATTGAACGCACCGCCATGCCTCCCCATCTGCCCCCGTCACAGCGCCCGTGGCCTCGTTAAAGGTTGATCATCATCGAACCGTCTCCGCTATCATTATCGGTGCTCATCATCGGCACGGTATCACGGGTGTACGCAGCCATTTTCTCGCTGTTTTGTTTCACCGCATCCCTGCCGTATCTTTCTAAACCATCGGCATTTCGTTATGCAAAGTTAAGTGTGCTGCCAGTCGCTCCCCGCCCATTACCAGCTGCCAGAAGATTGAATATTGATCAGTTTGGAAAAGCCAAAATTTAAAACCAAAACGCAAACCGCGCTAGAAAAAGAGATGGAAAATTTTGCCACAAAAACCAGCTAAAAATATAAAAGCCGTGAAATACAATGGTGCACCGAAGACGGCGATGCATAAATAAACTGTACACGGCAGCAAAACCGTACGGTTGTTCTGCGGTGTGTATCGAGCCCGAGGGATGGGCTGGGATTTTGCTGGAAATTGCAGAAATAATGAAATCGAAAACCCAATCGGCGAAGGCAACCGAAAAACATGAAATGAAAATTTACAACGAAAGAGAAAGGGCGCTTCGTTCCAAGGCGCCTTGTTTCCATAATGATGGATGGGATGCTGGAAGCTTCATCCGGATAGAAAGAAGTCGTACGAAAAATAAAAATAGAGAAAAAGAGCAACCGTGTGGATTAAATCTGA
The DNA here is from genome assembly GCA_002091835.1 of Anopheles maculatus. Classification (NCBI taxonomy): domain Eukaryota; kingdom Metazoa; phylum Arthropoda; class Insecta; order Diptera; family Culicidae; genus Anopheles; species Anopheles maculatus. Next base: position 2,085 of record LULA01016255.1, on the reverse strand, counting down.
ACCAAAATCGAACCGTGGATAAAAAGACAAATTTGAACTGGCTAACAAAACAAAACAACAAAAAACAGCGCATATCAGACTATGTGGAGCCCGAAAATCGATGAATTGATTATTGATTATGATTAAAAAGTGAATTTGATGGTTTTTCTATGCTCCACTGTAAAAACACTTTTTCCCCCCGTGTGTGTGTGTGTGTGGGGCCATTCACGGTCTGGTGCTAAAGGCCGCACAAAGCATTGTAACAGCATAACAATAATATAAAATTCCACTGAAGCGTGTTTTAAATTAAAATATTCCACTCTGCTGAAGATCACCTGCTCAAAAAACAAACTCGTTTCCATCTCATTTAACTACGGGCGGACGCTTATCAATCGGTTCCGGAACCATCGGCTGCATGTGTGTGTGTGTGCGTGTGTCCTCCTTTGGTTCCATTTTTTCGTGTTTTGTGTTTCGTTTCATTTTTTTGTGTGTTGCTGCTGCCACCTATATTGAACGGTGAAGTGAGAGTTTCCATACATGCTTAACTACCCCGTTGTGAGCTATGTCGCGACATGATTTGTGTTCTTTTTCTCACTTTACTTTTCTCCTCCCTCAGTTAGTGTGTTGCGTGTGAACTAGTGTTGCCGATAAGAAAGTTGTGAAGTTTGGTGAAGAAAAAGTGTGTGCGAAGAAGCAAAAGAGAATTCATAAAATACGAAAAGAAAGCACAAATCGTACCGGAACGCAAACTGCGCGAATAAATAAGCCAACAACAATCGCAAAACTAACGCAAATCAAACAGGCCAGTGCGGCTTATTAGCGGCTAGACCACTAAACCACGAACGAACGAACCGGAGCCCATTCCGGAACTACGCCAGCTATCCGGAACTAGCCGGACAAACCCGGACAGATTCAGCGCCCGTATTAGCAGCGAACGGAATAAGGTTCCAATCAGTACGACACATATTAGCGTGTGGCTTTGTCCCAAGGAATAGTAGTAAACCAACAAAACCGCACCGAACAGCAGCAGCAGCAGCAGGAAGGTGAGTCTATTGATATCGTAAGGAAATCGACTCTTGGGGATTAAGGGCTGTATGGGTTTTGTTCCTCTCTCTGCCAGCTACAATTTTCCTGGTTTACATTTTTCAACCACGAATATTAGTGTGACATCGTTGCACAGCTAGAGAAGTGGGTCCCTGTGCTTTCTACCATTTTTGAGGGCAGTCGTCAGGGCACAGCCTGATTTCGTTACCTTGCTCAGAGGGCTGTGGTCAGCCAGTAATGACAAACATCGTATTAGTGTGTCGCATTGTTTCCAACTGTTTTTAAACCATTTGTTTTATGTTGAGTTCCTATGTCGATAAAGATTTGAGAAGAACGAGTCCTATGTCTGGGATATTTGAATTCATTCCCAAAAATATTCATGTTAATACTACTTGGAGCATGTAACGAAATCAGTTAATTTGAGATCCACTTTCCCAGTGCTAAACGATTTCTAGCCCAGGATTGTCACATTATATGTTACTGAATAAGATTTAACGAATCTGGTATACATTTCTTCGCTAGATGCGTAAAATCTTAATCTGATATATAGTTACGCACTGTAAGTTTCCACGCTGGAGTTGCATCCGACACCTCGGTTCCGTGTTGTCCAACGTGACTCCAGAGCATCAGCGTACAACCTGATACTCTACGAATGTCACATACATACAGCATGGCACGGAGCATGGAGCAAGCAGCCGACGGGAAGTTCTTCTGGACGACGAGCCAGCTAGTAGTCTTCTTCTACCGGGCAGCTAGAGCGAATCAATTTAAACTTAAACGATAATGACTCATTGTTATCGTTGTTACTCATTGACTTATGCATAACTATAATTTTGGTACATTTGTTATTGGGGACACGGCAAGACCAGTCGTCCAATCCCGAGGGCATCTTTATTGTGTAACCATCTCAGGTTTAAGAAGATGTCTTGTACCATCCGTGACCAATGTTTTAAAGAGCTGTTATATTGGAAAGTCTTTTGTATGTGTCCCCAATATCAGAACATTCTTACATTCAATAGAGTGGCTAATGAATTGAATTTAATTCGATCAGATTGGGCGGTT
>KZ064177.1:0-13714 GCA_002091835.1 Anopheles maculatus | reverse complement strand
GGTCGTTGCGTTACCATGTGAATCAGCTTCGAAGACGGCATTCAGAAGACGGCGGGCAGCATCCAACACAGCTACCACTACATGTGTTGTTGGATGCCTGGGACATGCAGCCGACATCTTCATGTGCAGTTCCGACGACAAGTTCAGAGCCTGTTGAAGATGTGAGTACCCATCAACCCTGTTCAGGGGCGACGCCACGAAGATCAACGAGATCGAGGAACCAGCCTGCGTGGATGAGCGATTATCATCGCAATTAAAGCAGGGGGATGTTGGAGACGTTAACCATGTGGTTATAAACGCCGCGGTCCTGAGCGGTAACGTAGGTGTTGTAAACGGGGTGATAGCGTTCAGGGGACGCCGAAAAGCGCGCACTCTTGTTTGCAGGCTTAAGGCTGGTGTCATTGCTCGGTCGTATACGATTTTGTCGTATACGACCAGAACAAATTTGATTGATTTGGTCGTACGACCAAATCTGTCATCCGACTTTATCTGTCAAATTCCATACAAAATTTGAAAAAGTCGTACGACAAAATCGTATACGACAAAGCAATGACACCAGCCTAAGGGAAACAGACGCGTAAATAAAGACAATTGTATATCAAGATACAACAGTATGACTTTTGTTTTGCATGTTGTTGGTTATTTCTTCTTTCGTAAATGACCTACAGCATGTGAACAAGGCGCGTAAAACCCGTTGGAATATAAATTTATTTTCCAATGATTGAAACGCAGGTATGATCAATGTCCTAATTTGATTGTGCCATCCATTAACAAGTTGCACAAACTGAAAGTATTCTAAAATCATTAAATGGACGTTTTTTCATCGTTTTCAACGTAAAATGCTAAAATGAAAATCCCGCCATCAATCCAGCAAACGTTCATTTTTTAAAATCTGATCACAGTTGTCACTGACAGTTGTCTTCTTCTTCTTTTTCTGTATTGAACTGTCAAACTGCGTTACATGAACCACCCGCCCAGCCGCTTGACACATGGCCATTTAAATCGACAACTTGCGAGAAAAAAGCAAAGAAAAACGAACGAAACGTTCCTGAAACAAATAAAGCGTTAACAAATTAAAAGTGTACCGCAACGCGTAATGCGCACGACAGTTTGTGGTGTAAACAGTTGGTAAAGTGTGAAATACTCGCAAACACGATGGCACAATCGGTTACCGCGGGTGGCAAAGAGCAATCCATGCTGAGCGAGCATCACACAACGCCGAAGAAGAAAGTAACACTGGCGCTTGCAGAGTGCGCCAGCGGGAATACAAGCGCGAACGAGGATGATTCTATATTTCGTACGCTAGAGAATTTTACTGCCCAAAACGGCACAGCCAGCCCTAAGGTACGGGGAGAACACCATAGTCAATACGCAACCGGTTCGGAATGCGTCTGAACAATGTTGCTTTGCTTTCCTTTGCAGCTTCCCACCATTAAGGACTTTAGCATCCTGAAGCCGATCAGTCGCGGTGCGTTTGGGAAAGTGTTTTTAGGTTATAAGAAGAGCGATCAAAACAAACTGTACGCCATCAAGGTAATGCAAAAGACGGAGATGATCAACAAAAACATGGTCTCGCAGGTGATCACGGAACGGAACGCGTTGGCACTGTCGCGCAGTCCGTACTGTGTCACGCTGTACTATTCCCTGCAAACACTGTCCTCCGTGTACCTCGTGATGGAGTACATGGTGGGCGGCGATCTGAAGTCGCGGCTGGCCATGTACGGGTTTTTCGACGAGCCTACGGCACGGTTTTATGCGGCCGAAATCTGTCTCGCCCTCCAGTACCTACACGGGCACGGTATCGTTCATCGGGACATCAAGCCGGACAATATGTTGGTGGCCGCTTCCGGGCACGTGAAGCTTACCGATTTTGGGCTGAGCCGGATCGAAATGCGAAGAGATTTGGAAATATCGGACCTGATAAACTGTTCCCCGAATCTGAACGCACGTACACCTGGCCAGCTGCTGTCACTCACTTCCCATCTGTCGTTCGGTTCGCACGACAAGCGCATTGTAGCGGATGCGGTAGCTGCCAGCATTTGCTCGAACCGGCCAATACGGGAGGAAGCTTCTGACCACGAGTCGGACAGTTCGTTCGGCCAATCGAGGCAACAGAACGATAGCAAAATGTCCGGCGTAAGTCCGTTCTTTTCCGCGGAACAGAATGTAAGCTCGTGCGAAGAGGTGAAAGTGGCGATCCCTGCGGAACTAACGATTGTGGAGGAAAAGTTCGATTCGTCCTCGTACTACACGTGCAATTCGAGCGATGAAGGGAAAACGAGCTCGAGCGGTAGCTGTGAGTCGGTGAAGGTAGTTCGGTTACGTTTGGAACCGGCCGAAAGACGCACACAGGAGAAGGAAAACGTCGATAGCACAAACAGTGGCGAAGAGAAGACCAGACTGAAGGATCCGTTCGAATGTTTGATGGTATGGAACGCGTTGGGAATGAATTTATCCTCCACTAACCGATTGATTGTGAGCCGTTTCAGGTATCGAAAAAGCTGCATCAAAATTACACGGAAGATTCGGGCGTTTCGAGCAGAAAGAGTGACATATCGAACATCCCGTGCGAGCTGTCCGCGATCGAAAAGGTGGAAAACCACTCAAACAACAGCAATAAAGATTACAGTTCGGACTTTTCGCGAAGGTAACAAGAAATGTTCGCATCGGCTTAGATGGTCGTAAAGTAAGGAATTTCGTTTGTGTAGTTACAGCATGAGCAACATCACGGAAATCTCTCACTCTCCCGTGCGGAACGGTATGCGTGGCTTTAAAAGGCCCGATTTTCTAAGGTGAGTAACGTACCGTGTCATGTACGTTTGAGGTTTATTAAATGAACGTTCCCTGTTTGTTATTACAGAGGTGTTAAAAGAGGGCGCCATTTGGTGAATCGGGTGGACTCGTTGGCTTCGGACGTAGACGGTGCCAGCACGGGACTGACGCAGGAGATTGACGTGCTAGACATCTGTGGTGAGTGCACCGAAGCACACCCAAAAAAACGTAAAGCAGCGTCCCCGATTAAGGGCGTACTGAAGGTGCGATCACTTTCCGACGATGAGATGCAAACGAGCGAGAACGTGTTGATCGCGAACGTAATGTTCTCGACACCCGTTTCTTCGCAAAAGATACGCCGCGAAGGTGGTGGTCAGCTGGGTAAATTGAAAAGCACTCGCTTTCAGCTACCCTCCTCGATCGATCAGTCGCGCAAGGTAAAGGCGTACAGTGAGGCATTGCCACCGCATTTCATCAAAATGCCGGACGAATCGGTCATGTCGCCAATCTGCACCAACAATACGGCCACTGTGGAGTGTGATAGTACGGCCGGTGCCGATGTCGGTGGACCGGCGATTGAGAATACACCGAAAGCTGTTAAAACACCGTTCCGCACCCCGAAGTCGGTACGCCGCGCTCCGCTAGGTTCGGACGAGCGAATACTCGGTACGCCCGACTATTTGGCGCCAGAACTGTTGCTACAGCAAGGGCACGGTCCGGCGGTCGATTGGTGGGCACTCGGTGTTTGTTTGTACGAGTTCCTGACCGGTGTGCCACCGTTCAATGACGAGACACCACAGAAAGTGTTCGAAAACATACTCGGGCGGCTGATCGAATGGCCTACGGGTGACGAGTCCCTGTCGGCGGATGCGGTCGAAGCGGTGGAACAGTTGCTCGAGATGGATCAAACGAAGCGGCCAGCGGCGGAACAGATGCAACGGATGCCTTTCTTTGCCTGTATCGATTGGAAGCATATGAGCCTGATGGAGCCACCGTTCATACCGAACCCGGACGATCCGCAGGATACAGGCTACTTCGAAGCGCGCAATGTCATGCAGCACTTGAAGCTGTCCAACTTCAATTTGGACGCTTTTTAGTTGAGCGTTCGCGCAGCGCACCAACAAACGCGGAGCACAGCTGGATACTGGCCGTAAGATTGTACGCTTGTAAGGTAAGCAACACACACACACGCACAATCGTCTTTCATGTGGGGACGGTTTGGGAATTTTAATAAAGTTTTTAGACTACGCAACGGTTAGACTGGTAGATAAGAACCATAAGACACAGCGGGAGGGAGCATAGCATAGAACTAATATATGAAAGTAATTGTTATTGTAAGCGCAGCGCATGCTATGTGACCAACATTGTGACAATCGTGAATCATTTCGTTTGTGTTAATTTATTGCCTAAGTAAAGCAGGGTTGTAGGGGATGCATTTAGCAGTACAATGTGATATTGCAAGCAAGAACTGAAAAATGAAATAGGACCAAGCAACAACAAAAACAACACAGACTCAGACTCAGCGAATATGTATGATTGATGGCGATGAATGTTTGCAAAACTTTCGAACGGAAACAAGGATGCCGCAACATGTTAGTGAGCTGGCCAAGAACTAGAAGATGAAACAGATGTTAGAAATGGGTCAATCTTGATAAGACAGTGAGTTGTGATTCTTGTGACGTGGGTTGAGTAAACATGATCCACTCCCCTTCCCCATCCCATCGCAGTACCGCAAACGACTGACCGACGAACGGTGCGAATGATGCGGTCGCATCTAGGATGCATAAAACATCAGATCGAATAGACGAGAAGACGATAAGGGACAGTTATGTTACAGCAGTTTCTTTTCTATGTTATGAAAGCAGGTTTTCCCTTTCTCCGCTTTATCTGGTCATTTAATCTAAAAAAATGTTTCCGGTCGATAAAGAGTCACTTGGTGGGAATGGGTGGAAGCTAGCTTTAAAAGGGTTTTATTTTTATTACTGCGTAAGTGCTCGTACTTTTTTTAAGCGAAGAAATGGGTGTAAATAAAAAGACTATTCGAAGTAAATCGGTTTCAATTGCTCACTGTTACTGTTGCTACTGAAAGGCCGCTGAAACGCCGAAAAACAATTAGGGTGAAACACTGTTGCACCCGTTCGATACTAAGTTGTTATCGTTTTTTTCCATTTATCTCAATAATTAGGTAGTAAAAGGGAAGCTTTGAATGTAGTAAGACATTAAAATACCTGGCGGTAGACAGTCGAATCAGTCGAAAGGCGAAAAAGACAAATCTTTTAAGCAGGGGGAGAGCACATTTGGCAAATGCTAGCTTAGCTAGGGCTAGGGCGTGTTAGAACTGAGCAAAGAAGCTCACCGCAAGGTACAATTTTCAACTCATCGAAGGCACGTGTACCGCCTGGCAGCAGAGCCTAAGCACTTAGCGCGGTTCGAGCCTTTGGTTCATTTTATTCAATCACATTTGCCACCAACTGCCACCGCGTTATCATCTCGTATTGGTTGAAGTTATATTTGAAAAGCAAAAAATACACATTACACCGTAATGAGCATCACTCGATTGCATATGCATAAACATGGTGGCGCTTGTTTGCTGTGTGAGGCTTATGAAATGCTAATGCACAGTTGGCAAGACGAACGGTAGTCAAATTCGTACCTTACCTTTCGGAATGTGACACAAAGATGAGCTTACACTATGTCGCGATAGGGCTTGGGGGCGTGCGCGCATACATGCAAAAGCAATCGCCGTTAAACATCATAATTAAACGAAATGGATGGGCTCTCCTCTTTCTCTACTGTCGCATTTGCTGTGTGTGTGTGACAATTCCGCATACGTAAAGTTAGTGAACTCGGGGGTGAGACACACGTGCACATGAGCCGGGGAACGCAACAATACATTTTGTTGGTGGCATCATATTGTTGTGGGGCAAAACTGTGCTCGCGGGATGTACGTGAGCGATGCATTTTTAGATGAAGTTTGGCTGGTGACCAGGGCGCGAGCGTAGTTGCAGTTTTAGCTCAGACCGGGCTGTGTGCTAGTAGTTGCCGGACAGGTGTGAAAGGCTCTATTTCGGGTTATCAGTAGACGAAAAAAAGTCTGTGATTTGAAGTGATCCGTCATCCAGCAGGAGGTAGCGTGTTGATCTTATCGGGTCGGACGCGTGGTGTCTGAATCGAAAATACAATTACGGATACAAAACCATCTGCGTGTCGGATCAATAATTCGTTCGCAATAATAGGCTGTCCAGATAATCTGATAAGTTAATTTTAACCCCCTGCGATGTAAATCGATGGCCAACGAGCAGTGGCCCTTACATTAGGAAGGCACCGATATGGCAGTGTGTTGAGAATGCAGTGCAGCAGTGATCAAATACGTTATCGATTCGATAAGATCAATCATCACACACAGTGTGTGTCACATGTAAGCAGATATGAAGACCTAACGATACGGTTGTTACTCATTATCAGGCCAATTACAGCTGAGGGAAGGATTACTTCCGAGTAAAAAAACAGTGAAAAATGGTCAGACAATGAAACGACAGGACAGCAGGTCAAGTTATATGTCTTCCTTCATGAGATTTAGTTTCACTTGATTCTTAACTGATTCCTATTTGCGGTACTTGTCTATTTAAATTGTTACTGATGTTATAGTAAGCGTTTTATTTTCCTGTAAAGTTTAAGTACATAAATGTATTTCATCAACGATTCACCTCCAGGAAGATAAATCCACTGTGATACACGGATAACCGAGCGAGCAGCAACCCCGATTTGCCGCCAAATACTTCAACTTTTGACAACATGTGGGGCCAAAACAGTTCCTTCTTTCGGTTTTGCAACCTATACTTTCGGGTGAGTCACGGTCGCAGTAAGTAGAATCGTTCATAGGTCGCTCTCGCAGCTAGCAATGTAAGAATGTTTGTAAATATTTCCACGAAACGCTTCCCATTCTTGTGTTGGTGCACTGTTGCATATCTGTCCGGTAGATTCGGATCGATTTGTACTGATACTGGGATTTCGTGAACACTACAGCCAACACAACAGCAGACAGATAAGCAGGATGCTTGCAAATAACCGTCGAACATCGGTCCATCAATGTTTACAACACCTTCGACAAGGCAGCGAGTAACGCGTCCCAACCGTCTGATGTTCCTCCGGAACAGGACGCGGTACACACACCTTGCTTTCTGCTCCGACCGGAGAAGTGGAAGACCACCGTCCGGGTGGCGTAGAATCATCGAGTGGCTAGTGGCTAGGTTGGTTTGGTCTGGTATCGGATATAAAAATCAGAAGAAATTGCGGCCATTGTTTCAGTGTTATCACAGCCGGTGTTCGCACCGCTGCTGGAAGCGGGTAGTCATCGCTGTCGTCCACTGTTAGAGTTTCGCGCGTTCAACAACTACAGTGCCCTAGCAAGAGACGGTTTGGCTTGCATCGGCAAGATATTCAGTGCCAAACTGCTGGACGCGACGCTTTTTTGTGTTTCGTTCTGTTGGCAAATTTCTTCTTCACGGTCAACGTTGCCAGTTGGGCATAAACGGAAGAGTTTGCAGAAAAGGAGGGTGCAGAGCAGAACTCATTGGCTCAGTTGTGGTACGGTTGTGGTGGAGAATGTTTTGCAAATAATAGTTCTCCTGTTGGCGCGCGCGACGCTCGGTTCTGGACGTAGCTTTCTGCCGGACGCGACAGTGTCTCAGTGTACAGTGTCAGTGGTGCACGTGAGCTTGTCACGTTTTGGATGAACTAGAACCGAAAGCCGAGTTCCTGAATTGCATAACATACAGTGATCCTGTGAAGTGTGATCGTCTTGAAGCGATCGTCTACATTAGTGCCATGGTATGATTGAATTGGTTTTAAGTGCTAGTTGATAGTTCTACACCATTCACTAAGAACTAACGAGTGAGAGATGTACTTGTTGCGAAAATAACTTCTGAGAAGTGTTCCTGCAAGAGTGTCAAAGATCGTGAGAAAATGTTAAGGAACTGTTTATCATCTGAACCGATCTGATCGTGCTCGTGGCACGTGAAGTGTATTTCTGCCAGGCGCTAATGTGTTTGATTGATGCTAAAAAAGCATCTAAAGCGACTTGTTCCGATTCATATTTACATACAGTGCCAAGCATCCATTACATAGTACATTATTTCTGAATGGTCCGATAGTCTAAGTGGGAAATTTTCTAGCTGAGTAACTGGGTTTCCTGTAACGAGAGGTATCACTTTCAGCGTGTTGTTTAAGCTTTCACTTCGCTCCAACCACTTGGGACTGTAATATTTACCTCAAATACAGTGATAAGGAAGAGCAGATATCTTTGGCATCGAGATGATGTGTTACTGTTGATCAATATTGGAATTCCCTCCAGCTGTGTCTCGGTCGGGAGGTCTGTGACAAGTGCACGATCTAGTATCAGACACAATATTGATGTTACCACCAAGGGACTAAAAGCACATACAAATAGCGCGCTTCTCCACATAGTTGCAGTGAGACATCTTGTTGTATTTCAAGAGTGAATGACGCATAGAAAACTCCATCTTGTTATGTACCACTGTCCTTATCGATCATCTCAAACACCTCCGGAACGTCTACCTATGGAAGAGTCCTCTAGACTGTTCACAGTTCGATGGAACTTAAGCCCAATTACAACGCTCTAGGAAATAAGTGCAGCCAGTAATAAGTCTCGCGACAATTTACACTAGTAGCTGAGCTCACGTGATAGTTGCTGGAAAGTTCGACCGGCTTACTTTTGTCGGCTACGCAGCTCTTTCCTCAAGACGGTGTAACGGAACCGAGCATTACTACCACTAAACACTGTGCTGCCGTTGATGGGATCGCTTCACTTACTTCCTGTAGTGCGGGCGATCGGTAACATGGTGTTAGCATGCGGTGCACGGCGCGTAGAATTATGATAGATCTTTCACAAACGGCCCTTACACCGTATCCGTCCTGCAGCTGGCAGCTGGTGCGAAAAGCGGAAGGGTAAATGGCAGTGATTAGATGGTAGCCTACCTTATCTTGCTTACGCGCGCGGCATACGCGGCACGATCGCAGTTGCTGATGACGATAATGATGCGCAAACGGTGATGACGAGTAAACTAGGTCTAATTTTCGCCTGTACAGTAACGGTGTTTCGTGACAATTTTTTGACCAGTACACGTGTAATGTGTTCCATTGTCTCATTGCAGGAGCAGCTGCACGAGGAGCAGCAGCAGCAGCAGCAACTAGACCAGTCCAACGCAGCGACATACAGCAACACTACTAACGATGTCTGGAACTATGTTGTGTTCGTGTCCTTCGTGGTTATATCGGCGCTGATACCGATCCGGAAGCGGCTGTGTCGCCGGAGCACAAACAGCAAGAGCAAGCAGGACTATGTGTTCGGAGCGGGACACATTTCCACGCTGGCGATGATGCTGTCGATCGCACGGGGAACGCTCGGTGTGATCTCCGTGCTGGGATATCCGAGCGAGTTCTTCTACCGTGGTTCGGCAATGTGGGAATCACTGTACGGTGTCATCACTGCATATCCGATCGTGTGCTTCGTCTTCATACCGGTGTACTTCGATCTTGGCATCACGTCCGTCTATCAGTATTTGGAGTTGCGGTAAGTGTGGCACGCGGGTGATCTTCAACAAGAATTCATTTTGAACTGGATGTCTTTTTTTGCGCTCGTTTCAGCTTCAACAGTCGTTTAGTGCGTTGCCTAGCGTCAGGAACCTACATACTGAGGACGCTGTTGAGTTTAGGTGTCACTATCTACACGCCAACCGTTGCACTAAACACAATCATCGGTGTTCCGTACTGGGTGTCGTTGCTCTCCATTACGATCATTAGTATCTTCTTCAACGCTCTCGGCGGCTTGAAGGCGGCTGTTGCCGCAGACGTGATACAGAGCCTCAGTATGACGGCAATGCTCGTAGGGATCATTATTTACTGTGCCGTAACGGTTGGTGGAGTGGATAAGATATTAACCATCAGCTCGGAGAATGGTGAGTGCTTCCTTCTTGTCACACTAGCAACTCCGCATGATCATGTCTCATGTTCTATCCTCTCTCTTACAGATCGTTTTGCGTTTTTTAACTTTGCTGCCGATCTTCACCTGCGTGTGACGACCACTTCCGCCTGGTTAGGCGAGCTGTTCAACTCGCTCAGCCTGCTGGGCTGTCAGCAGAACTTTGTCCAGCGCTATCTCAGCATGCCCACGTTCAGTCAGATACGGCGCACGCTAATGCTGAACATTCCCGTCGTGATACTACTATTCTCGCTGCCTTGGTTCGTCGGGATGGCCATCTACGCCATCTACTGGCATTGCGATCCACTGAAGGCGAGTGTGATCGCTAAGATGGACGAAATACTGCCCTACTTTATGGTGGACCGATTCGATAATGTTCCTGGCGTGTGGGGGATCTTCGTGGGGACACTATTCAACGGAGCGCTCACACTGAACATCTCCAACATCAACTCACTTGCAACCGTAACGTGGGAGGATTTCCTCTCCCTAATACCAGCGTTGCGCAAGAAGAGCGATAAGCATCAGCTGAATGTGATAAAGCTGGTGGGCACGATCTATGCGGTGGTGATCATGGGCGTCGGTTTCATCGTTGGGTTACTGTCCGGTGTGATCGAATCCTCGATGCTGATCATCTCGGCCACTTCTGGCCCACTGTTGGGTGTGTTTGTGCTGGCCATGTTTATCCCGTTTGCAAATTGGAAGGGCGCTGCGATGGGCATGATTGCGTCCCACTTGTCGATCCTTTGGATCGTGGTTGGTCGGCTACTGGAGAGCAACGTTAGCGACACACTGCTGGAAACGTCGATCGAAGGCTGTTACGCGGATTTGATGGAAGCGCAAAAGAACGCATCCCTGCTGGTGGTGACACTGGACGAAGGCATTAATGTGGTCGAGACGAGCGATCTGCTCAATCGAATCTACTCGATCACGTACATGTACTACGGTGTGTTCGGGACGGTGCTTACTGTACTGGCGGGGATCGTGATCAGTCTCGCCACTTGGAGCAGTCACGATCAGTACAACATGAAGATGCTGCATCCAGCAGTACGGTGGCTTTACTCACGTTGCCCATTCAGCGGCAAGCACTTTGGTTCGTTCGAGGTGGCCACCAGCGGTGGGCCAACAAATAAAGAAACGATACCAAAGTGTTGATAATGGCTGCCCGTGGACAGGATTCACGTGATCCAAAGCCGGCATGTGATAGACAGATGAAATAGTTCCTATACACCTAGCTTAATAGACTATATGGGCGGCTTGTAAAGATTGTAAAGATACGATAGCGTGTATAGCGTTAGCCAGTAAGTAGGGATATTGTGAATAAATTGTTAAGCCATTTTTAACGCGATTATCTGTACGGGTTTTTTGTGTACGAAATAAACAAAGCGTCACGTGATGATAGATTATTCCATTAAAATTTCATGTGTTTAAAATCGTTAAAATATATTTGTATTCAAGACTGCGTCAAACAGAAATCCTAAGGCTGAAATTTTAGGTCATTTTAGTTTGTACTAAACCGTGGAAAACGAGGTACGCCCGCGCGTACGAGTGATTAAAGTATGGCAGAGTGTGACTATGAGAGAGTGAAAAAGAAAGAATGACAGAGAAGAGAGAATCATCCAAACAGCACGAAGCTCTCTTTTAAATCAAAGGTGTCCAACATTGACTGTGTGGGGTAATACGACTTTTCTATTTTAAGAATTTGTTAGGTGTTTTGATCATATTGTTTGAAACAAACGTTAAAATGCAGAGAGTAGCTCTTTATCGCACAACCAAAAGTATATGTACGATCCTGGTTTAAATATTAATCAAATTGTACCTAATACCTCCTTCCAAGAGATAAGAATCGAAGTATTGGCTTAATCTAAAACGAATTGCCTCTAGTAATGTCCGAGTTTCGAGTAAAGTTGAAGCATCGTACTTTATCTTTATCAGCTAACAATGAGGCCTTACAGACCCAAAGCCTTTATAAAATAAACCAAAAAAAGAGATGATCTTTTCTGGTGAATTCATCTGTTGTTGTCATTTTCATTACATCTGAAGGCTCGGTATTACAGCTGTAAAAGGTTTGTTTTCCATTGTATTATCATGAAACATTTGTTACAAGCTAGAAAAAAAATATAAATTATGGACCAGCATATTAGGAACAACATATGCTGTGCATTATGATGCTGAATGTTTTATTTCGTTGTGTGGAGGTAATCGATTTATTGATTCTTATATAAAATTTAATCTTATTCTTAATTCTTATTTATTCAAAGGTTAAATACAAAGACATTTTAAAATAGTACTGCCAATAATATCACATATTTACTTACCCATGTAAATAAGAGTTATTTATTACTTCATTGTGGTAAAATCATGCAAAAATTCAAGGCGGTTGTTCTGGAATGAAAAATATGAAAAAATAGCAATTAATTTAGCGAAAACACAACACTTTCTTAATTTTTTGTATTTTTAATTATTTTTTGAGAATTCAATTTTAATTATGATAATTGAACAAAATTCTTTGTTATGTCCGGTTGACCTTACGCTGTGCAACCGTACATCATTGTACGCGGCATCGTTCGTCATGTCCTATCAATTAATCGATCATCAGATCGATATCTGCTTTTGGTAAATTAAGTACGAAGTCATAAAAAATGATTCCTAATCCTTATTACTTATTGCAAAAAATAGAATAAAAAACCAAAAACATAAACAAAAGGTGTATAGTTTCGACACCTCTGCTTCGAGTCAAGAGTGTCAAACTGTTTGCTAGCGCAGTGTGATAAATTATTTGTTGTGGTTTTGTACTCCGTGTGTCTCATAGAGTAAACTATTTAAATTTTCTCGCTAAAGTAATGATTTTCTGATGTTATTAGAGTATTTGTCGTGCAATTAGTAACGTGAGCATGTAATACAACTAGTACCGTACTACATTTATCGTCTTTTAACGCTTCTTCATTAACAGTTCCGAATAAAGAAACAGTTATGATAATATCCGTTGCATAGTGTCAGAAAGAGTGCATTCAAATTTACATATTTTATTTTTAAACAGCAACTGTTGTGTAGTTTTCTGATCTACAACCCCGGTGTCACAAGGTAGCAGTGCCTTGATTTTTCAGTTTTCTTCGACACGCATCAATTCGATACGTCCGATGCCTTTCGGTACAGCTGTTCACACCTCATAAACACAATTGGAACAGACTCTGACCCATTCCATCCCTTAAAGGTGTTTCGTGCTCCGTTTTGGTGTTGAGTTTCATTCAACTTCTGATTTGAACTTGACTCATAATTTATGTACCAATAAACAGAAGAAAAAAAAAAAAACGAACCCCGTGGTGGATGTGGAGGGCTAACAGGCCGTACTTTTCCACGGCACTTGACCGTCAGCAAGCAAATCCGATAGATTTTGAGGTGATTTGCCGCCACAACATTGACACTGGCACGACAAACGACCTTCTTAGGCGTTCGATGTGCCCGAGGTGTGCGTGCTTTGTGTTGGTGGAATTTCTGGCTGCATTTAGTGGTTATACGGACAGGGGTGGGTAGCCAACCCCCCCCCCCCCCCTAAGTAAGAGCACGTTGGAGAGCAGTGATAATGGAGAGGTCTTTGTCACCGGTAGATGTCAGTCTTGTGCAGACACTGAAAACAGTAGAGATAGTTGTACGATGTGAAGCGTTTGACGTATTTTAAAGCTTCGTCAAGTTGTTTATGGTTTCCCGATTCTCCGATTCATATCTACAGCTGCAGACAACAATTGATACCTTGTAATAGGGACCCCCATACCTATCACCAGAATTGTAGTGGTGGCATTAGCAGTGACTACGGTCACGCTTCAGATGAAACCAATTTAAAACCACTGTATGTTTGGGTTATGCGCTATTGGTTACATGAGCGTATGGAAATTCTAATGTATTATTAGCATCCTAGTCACACACATGATAAGATGCGCAATGGAA
>KZ064176.1:0-17308 GCA_002091835.1 Anopheles maculatus | reverse complement strand
GAGAGAGCGCGAGTAACGGACAGAAATTGTGGCAGAAATCGATCGTTCGATCATTAAGTGTTGCACCCTGAACCTGCTGGAGGTATGTCCAGAAATGCACCGTGATTGTCATTGCGACACGAAGTTCCTTTTTTTCGAAGGCTCTCTACCATTTGCTCTTTTGGGGTGCTGTCTTCTACATCAGATTTTTGCAACAGTAACTGTTACGCCTGGATGCTTTTGGTATCCTTATGGTCGGTTGCGGGATAACTATTAACTGAACCGTGCGCGCGCGCTGGTCGCTAATTTACCTCCTGTTTATGCATAATCTCCGTCCGCTTTCTTTTGGCAAGCAGGACCCGTCACGATCGTCACGTCGTCGTTGTCGGGTGCGTGCGTGTGTGTGTGGACATCGATCATCAACATAATCAACATGATCGTACGCGGTGGATCGCATCTCAATCAAGAGCACACCTTTCAGCTCGTCCTTCTGCTACCAGCACGTTCTTTACAACAGCAGCAGAAGAATCTTCAAAGGACAAGTCAAGCAACACATGGTGACGACCCAACACCGAGGGCTTTCTCCTTGATTGCAAGCTGCAATCAGCGCCCGATGTCCCAACCGAAACAGCCCTCGATGGTGACCTCGTTGTGTTCGGAAGAGTGCGAGAATGGGCCGGACAATATTTTTATTTATGTACGTAAGTGCTTGTCCAACGCTGACGAAACATTGATAAATAATAGCCTGATGATAACCTCGGTGCTGGTGGCTCGATCTGGACGTGCGCAGTTTAATTGAAAACTTATCGATCGAATGATGCGGCCGGGGAAATATTGTCGCCTTAGGAAAATTGACTTTTCTAGTGAACGGTGGACGGTGAAAGGATCGGTGGTGGTTGGACCAAACTTTTTTTTGGCAACCAGTAAGTGAAAGCAATCCCTATCGGAAGCGTTTGTCACGGCTGATGATAGTAATGATGATGAAGATGGGACGATCGACATAAATGACCTTATCGTTTATGAGCGTTGGTGAAAGGTTGGATTGAATGCTGCTGGTAGGATGCAGGTTCAAGGTGCAAAAATATTATCCAAATTGTGCAAACTGAGTGAGCGATTAATCGATAAATTCGGCTAATTGTATATGTTTGCTCGGCAAAAGTGTTTTGTACGGTAGACGTATTGCCTGTTAAAAACATGCAACGCCAATTTCAATTTTTAATTAAAATCAGGAGTTCATTTTACAGATCATATAGCTGCCTAAATTGATTATAGTCAAGTTTAGCTGTGAATCTTTATTCACTTTTAAGTTAAGTTCTTAGTTTGGTTTTTGTTGAAGTAAGTACACATAGTAGTAGTAGACCAGCGGATTTGGCTAGCCAATTTTGACATTCTTTATTAAAGCAACCTGTGCCGTAATAGTCCAGCTCTGTGCTCTGAGAGTCAGGTATCAAAGCGCTCAGAGTTAAGGAGCTTGATGTCGTTGGTATATTTTAAATGAAGTTTTCATGGAAGAACTTGAACACAGCCGGAGTAGTTGAGAGCGTCAGAAGCAATATTACACAATAAAATCGCTGTAACTGATTGTTGATTTTGATCTACTCCAAAAATTCTTGATATTGTTAAGCTTCATCGTTTGCCCACTGAAAGGGCTCTCTTTAGTAAGCAATTTCGGTGGTTGGACAGACAAATTAATCTATTATATCAAAGACAAAACAACTCCAGGAAGGAAATACCCTCTTTGATATTGACTTCATATATTGAGTCTTCTTCAGGAAAGTCTTCTTTATGCCTGAGACAATCGGAATTACGACAGAAAGCCACAATTATTACCGTTAGCGTTGCCGAAGTTCAACGAAACGTTCCTCTTGAGCTATTCCATATGCTCCAGTAATGTTTTGGAGTAAAATTTAGAAGAACATGTCATGTCTACAGACCATATAAGATTTCGCATGATACTTGTTGATGAAAGCGGTAGTTTTAGGTGTGTACTTTATAATCAATTTGTCGCAAGCATCCTTGCAATTCGAATCTTGAAATCATCGATCCAACACTAACTCTCTAAGCACTAAACGAGGCGAACATCTAAAATGATGATAGTCACCTGTCATTTGACAAGCGGCTAACAAACACGGATTTATTTAAGGGTGATTTGCAGATAAGTGATCGTATCTATGAAGTTCTCCAATACTTTACTTATCTGTGGACAAACGTCAGCAATGATAACAACTAAGCTGTTGAGATATGCGCAAAGGTCCTGACTCCCATCCAGTCATAATATAGCCCGGAGAAATTTCTCCATTTAAAACACCTGTCACTTTGGACGAAGATGGAACTGTATAGAACATACGTTAGAAACGTTGTATAGAACATGGATGAGTTGCTGACCTACGATATACGACATTGGCTACGACACTGGATGAGTTGCTACAATAATGAGCTATTCGAGCTGTAAGGTGATCTTACCTGTTAGCAAATCACGTCATGAGAGTGGCACCGGATAACCTAACCTGTACAGTCCGTCCACGTGGATAGCGTAGTATTCGATTATGCCGATGATTTTAGCAAATTGCCTGTACATACCATCATTGGTATTAAAGGCACGGCCTAGGTGAATAAACTGACAGGTGCCAAGACTATCGCATGAAAAATCACTTAAATCTGTCAAACTTTTAATACGTACAATATTAAAAAAACATGGAGAATAATTATAACTTTGAGAGACATTAGATTTTACCAAAATAAATGAGAAACAAAAAAAAAATCACACAGCTTTATCGTGCAACGCTCGTAATGAGTACCCTTTTGGCTTAACATATGCAAAACGGTCATCATGTAAAACTTTTTAATAAACGAGCACGCTGCTAAAACACATTCTTATTGAGACGTTACACGCTAAGCAACTGCACATTACAAAATTTAAAATCAATTCGCAGCGCATTTCAAATGCACTCTAATTACCATTCCCATCGATCAGAAGGTTGTTGCATCGTTGCATGCCACCGTTGTCTATGTTTGTTGCGGTACACACGTTTGATGTTGCCAGAAGACCACACCGCGGGACACGCTGTCACCTGCTTTTCTGTCCTTTTTGTTGTGCATTCTCGGACCTCTCACGGACCAGCAAGCGAACAACCGATCGCTGCAAGCGTCAAACAGTGGTGAGATGGGTTGTAATTTCAGGGCAACACCGGCTGTACCCTGTGAGCATTGATTTCTGATATTTGGCTGTCAAAACAATTACTGTACTGTGACAACAATGTTGCGGATGAGTTGGCCACTGTTGCAAATTATGAGTTTTGAGCGGCATTTTTTCCTCTTTCTTCGTGGTTTGCTTGCCGTTTGGTTTTATCATATTACCCAACTAAACCACTGTGTGCTGTAGCGCGAACAACAGAGTGTAACAGCGCGAACGTCAAAGTGTAGTTGCCGACCGTAGGTAAATTCCTTCGCACCACTCACATACTGGTACGTGTTAGCGCGCTTCTACCGAGCGTTCTGCCAAGATGAAAGCCGACACCCGATTTTTCCGCTGCAGCAAGCAAGAGTTCGAGAAAGTATGACACCGGGCACAAGCGGCATAAGTCTCGGCGTTGCGCTAAATTCAAAAGCGCAAACCCGCGCACCAATTAGGTGCGGTGCCGTCCGAAACGGTTCCCAAACGGTGCCAATAATTAGCTACCATCGGGTGATGAAACCATTAAACGGAAGCGTTTGCTGAGCTGAGGCCCGGTTGCATATGCGCGGTATCCGGACGGTGGCATTTTTCCTGCACAAACCATACTGTCCATACACGCAACACGGGCCCCTAATTGAATCGTCACATTATCACACGTCCCACGGAAATCGACAAGTGATTGATGCGGATGCGTGTGATGGCGGCCGCACTTGATCACTTGTCCCGGTGGATGGCACGTACACCCTTCCGCGGGGTGAGGCACGATAATGAGCGTTCGATGGTGAAGATTTGGGCGGCATGCAATCTTATCGGCCAAGGGTCACGTACAGTACAAAGGGGGAGGCCTCCGGGCCTCCGTACAACAATTTGCGTAGATGGGACACCGGGCGACTCAGGACCGCAGGACTCAGGAAATTAGTTTTCAATCACTCGCAGATCACGAACAATTATTGGCCGGTAACATAATTAGTGGCATTCCTTTGCACCTGACAGCCGAGAAGCGATAGTGGGTCACCCTGTTTATGCGTTTTCTTCGGGGTGCATGCGATGGTTTGTAAAAGTTGGAGAAAGAAAATGCGACATCAAAAAGTGACGGGAAGTAAGCGGTTCTTTATTTCGATCGTTTTCGATCGGAGCGTTTGTCACATATTTCTTGAGAAAATTAATGAATCACGGTTGAACGGAACCATTTTTATGAAATTTTATGAAATAGTTTTTATATAAATAAAACTTTCTATAACTTAGCAAGACGATTAAATATCTGCAAGAATTATTATCTTAAGTGATAATATCAACCGGCAATGACAAATCATAGGTATCCTAATGTAGACGGCCTGTAAAAAGACTTTACAGATTGCGTCGTCCGGCGCAATTCTCATGATATGTCCACCGGCGCCTGGCGAGTCTAGCTCGTTGTTGTAGTGTTCCACATATACGGGACCAAACATTCTTCTGAGCATCTTCCTCTCGAACGCAGCTTAGAGGGATTCGTTAGTTTCGGACATAGTCCTATTCTCCGAGGCGTAAGTGAGTACAAATGTTCGAGCTTCGTCTGTCGTTGAAGGTGTTTTGAGCGAAGAAGTTGCTTCAGGCTTTAGTATGACTGGTCGACAGCACCCTTGCGAGTATTTTTACATGTTTGTTGTTAATTTTATTTTTATAAAACAAGTAGCTTAGGTTTATTCAATGCTTAAGACGTTTAAATGTACATTTTCGACAGCAATTTACAACAGATAACAGTGCGGGACATTTACATCAATCACATCATCGTTGTTATCAACGATGTGGATAATGTAATTTGCAAACATTTTCAATATTTGACCACGCGTTGCTGCATCTCTTCCTCTCAGAACAGGGACGCGTAGTTCTTTGAAATCGGGTGTAGCTGAAGGATTTTTTTTTCTGAAGAGCGTTCGTCAAGGTTTGCCATGCTGGTTGCATCCTGGGGCATAACGAGAACTTGTGCTCCAAAGATTCATCTGCCGGGCAGAACGAACATTTGGTAGAAATTGCTTGACCTGTTCTGAAGAAATGTGAAGTACAGGATATTAGCAGGTTATTAGCTAACATATACAAACAGGATCGTTGTTGCTATGTGAGTGTTTTGGTGAGCGATGCCTTCCCAAACTCTCTTTCACGGTATCTGAGGTGATTCCACCACACACTTGGGCTCAGGAAGAGCTTTTGGAGCAGCTGTGATGATGGCCCATGTTGATGTTACGTCTCAAAGTTAATGGTATTGTTTTTTGACCCAAGATAGGTGAAGTCTTAGACGACTTCCAAGGCACGAACATCTGTATAAATCTTTCACTCTTGCGTAAGTCCATGTAAGCAGGGCCTCTACTGATGTCACCATCATTTTGGTTTTCATCTTGTTAATCTCCGACGGAAGGTTCAGTGCCGCCATCCTTTGGCAAGCTTCTGGAAGGAGAACCTGAACGCAATGATGTCTATGTCATCAGTGATTACCAGGATCTACAATGACTTATAAAAGATGAAATGAAGTTTTCAACTCCGAGTCTCAGAAGGCCCTGGTAGAGGATTCAAACAACTCTATTTCCTTGACGCAGGCCCCTGATGATAACAAAGTGCTCAGAGAGTTTCCCATCCACCCTCGCCTGGCACGTGCTTTTAGTCATTTTCAGTTTTACAAGCCTCTATTATATTTCATTCTAATTTCTTACTGCACCTTTCTCTTCAAGAATTTTTTTCATATTCAATTGCATGAACTATCTAATTAAGCATGCAATATAAAATGGAAATAATCACAAATAACGAAGTTTAACGCTCAGTTGTTCAAAAAGTTTTATTCACTATTAATGTATAACTAATGTTACGAATGGAAAATAAAATTTGGATACGATAATGAACACAAATGAGTTCAGCTGTCCGTTCCAAGCGCGACATGTTCGATCGGAACCAGGACTCGCCTCAATTATCGTGTCATGATTTGGTTTAAAACAGCAAACCATGTTCCGCTTAATTTACTTGTACAAATTGAAATAAAATTCAGTCTATTCTCCCGATCGTATAGTAAGATAATTTTTGTTTTTCCAAACCCCCAACCCTAACTGATGTTAAGTATGAAATGAATTATTCAAACTCAATACAATTATAGCTAAAAGTTGCGAATGCAGGACAGAGGTAAAACATTAATAAGATTAAACCACACAATCATCGCAGCTTGCAGCCACGGTAGCATCGTTAATTTTTCAAATTTTCACCGAGAATCAATTTTATGACCGATAAGAATCCAATAAACAGGTAACAACAGCAACAGAAAGAATCGTTGTATAATCATCTGTGTTTCCCTCTGCTCGCAGTCGCGGCAACAATGTTGCAGTGTGTGTCCTGGCACCCGGCACACCGTCCACATTCCAGTGGTTTCGGGTTGTGATAAGATTGGAGCAGAAAATATGGAAGGAACACTTGGCCGATCGCACGTTAACTATCGTATGGGCAGATGCCAAGTGCTAAGCGTATGCCACAGTACGTGTCTGTGTGCGAGGGGGCTCGAGTGTTTTTTGGTTGCTGTCCTTCCCTGGTCCAGTGTTCCTGTGTGGTAGGAAAACTTTCTCGGGTTTGCATTTTAATCGAAACGCTACAGCTTGATCGAATTACTTACGTATAATTATCAACGGGTATGGGACGTGTCCTCGCCAAATCGACCCCGTCCAGATGGTTTCGGGAAAACGTGTTGAACGGGTTGTAGTGACCGATTTACGAGCGTCGGTTTCCAGTAGACGCCGGTAAATCAATCCGTTTCTACGACGGATGTGTCGTCTTTCTTTTGCGAGTCGTTTTGTTTTCTCTTTCTTGTTCTAAAGGCTTAAAGCGAAATCTATACCCATTTGGTTGGGTTCGAAGTCTGGGGATAAGATTTGCATTCGAAGGCTTCGCGCCTAATCCTTCTTTTCTGCGCAGACATAGACATAGACTCTTGGCATATGTTTGGTTCGTGGTTTAGCTATAATTAAGTTAGAACATAGTCAGTGCAAGGTAGGTTTATTTAAATCTACTCTTTGGTGAGCTGCTTTAAATCTGTTTGGTAGAATGTGTTGCAAGGAAACCTTACTATTTTGCTAAAGCAGTGCAACAGCTTATTTTCTTGGAAAAGTAGTTTCTACGCTGTTCGAAATCTGTTTAAGTTTGATGTGACCTCTTCTTTGCTTTCTACTGCTTTTGCTCTACAACCTCAAAAGATCTAGGCCTATTGTCAGGTATGCGTAAAAAATTTTAACAGATAAGATTTGATATAGGGTCCTGCCTTGCGAAGTCCAGCGAAACGGAATTGACTTGTTCACAGTAGAATAATTTTAAATTTTGCTAAATCTATGAGCAGCACGACCATCTCTTCACTATGAAAGGTATAAGACTTTCCAGGCACTTGAGGATTTTATCTAGATTTAGCTGCATAAACAGAAATAGGCAGATACAATACCAAGTTGACATATTAGCTGCTTAACTGCCAATTATATCGAAACAAACACCTTCAAAACATTTGCGATGGTCATCTTCCACCATCGGAAGTGGTTGAATGCCAGAGATTGTTTCCTACAGAACGAACAGGTTCGATATGACAGGAGTAAACGGAAGGAACAAAAATCCTCTTGAAGCAGCAGATGTTCTGAGCATGTAGCAATTTATAATCTATCCACGTATAATGACGTCTGCCTATCGATCCAATCAAATATCCAATGATACCCTACGGACTTTCGTTATGATCGCTTAATCTATAGAGATTGGTTTAAACCAGCAAATGACAAGTGTCATTTTCTTGTGGTTTGTCAGTGGATCAGCAAATCATTATATTGTGTTATGAGCAGTCTAGGGTATCTTTGGATATCTTCAGATGTGATCTTCAGTCGGTTGGCGTAGTTACCGATATTTGATAATTTGTCGATTTGATTATTCGGCTTTATTTGGAAAAGACTAGGAAGGAGCAACGGCCACAAATTTCTTGCTATGACGATAAATTATAAAGTAGTAAGAGCTGATGTTGATTGTTGTGAAGCAAAATCATTAAAGGATATAATCTCTGTCAGATTGAAGCACAAATTTTCATCAAAATCTTGCTCTTCAAAATCCTTCTTATCTTGCACCAGAAATGAGATGCTTTCTTGCACTGGTCTAATGAGCCCGTTCAATGATGTTTTCCCGAATCCACCCAAAAGCTCATCCTATATTACCATTACCGACCCGATATGCCGTAAGCTCTTCGGTAGCACACACAAAATGCATCTCGCCGAACCGTTCCAGAAGGCAGTAGCGCTTGCATTGCTGCTTAATGATAGCCATTAAATTCGGGCGATTTCATAACAATAACAGTGGCCGAGTGCTTTAACCTCATCGGCGAATCGTTCAATCCGCAAATCGATTATTATCCCGCATCCCGTTTGCCTGTGTGTCTCGGCGGCAGCCATCGCTTAAGCGTGCTCGAGCGGCTGATCCTGCTGAGGGTGAAATCGTTGGCACACGTTCAGCTACCGAGCCAAATGCGGGCTCGAGAGCGCTCGGTGCGAGCCTATCCGTCAACGACCGGCAGAACCCGGGCGAAATGTGTGCGGATCGTCAAAAAAGAGCAACCGGTTAAGCGGTTAAAAATGTTTACGCACGAACCGTAGGAAATATTTGTGGCCAACCATAAACCATTTCGTAACAAAAATGAGTCCCACTGCAAGCCAAGAGCACCCTTACGGGCAGGGTTTCGGGCACCGGCAACCGGTAAGCCGAAGATGGCTCAACGAGCGGACTTTAGCGCCCGAGGTTGTATACTAATTTCGGTACACGGCCACAGTCTAACCGTTCTGCTGGTGGGCAACGAGATGCAATTCTCTAAAGGATGTGCGTCGAATGCAGACTGCACATGCGCTTTCCGCTGACGCTTCGGACAAGAAGTCAATAGCATTTGTGGCAAATCGGAGCAAGTTTTTTTCGGCGTTCCTTGTGTTTATGTCTCCACACTCCTTCGAAGCACCCGCAACGAACGTTCTTGCACATATTTCGAGGCGTACACGCATACCGTATGGGGTTGCGTCAGTTTCGCCCCAATTCGCAATCCTTCGGGATCAATGTAATGGGCTTTGTTGGTTGTTGGCTGTTGCAGGAGGAGCTTTTCTTTCTCTCTCTCTCTTCTGTTCTTATTGCTGTGTTTACCAACACATGCATCCTTCCTCACAGGGGTTTGCTTGATGGTTGTTACAAAAGCCAAGGATGAGCATAATTATTGTTTATTATCTTAAATCACTGCTTGCACTGTTCACTTTAAGCCGCTACCACTGGCAGGACCACTGGTTTAATTTGGATGGTGCAATTTTTGTGTTGTTTCTTGTACATTTTTTATAGTTTCGCTTTTGCTTTAACGTTCCAATTTGTAGTCTGCATCGGACATGCGTTAGGCGGGTTTGGGCGCTGACGGAGGATGTGTGAGCAGATTCGGCAAGTGCTGCGTACGATTACCGAGCCGAAGTCATTGAACTTGTTTTAAAGCATCATCATTTAAGGAATTAGCCGAAAGATGATCTTACGTAACCACGCTGGAACGCTGAAGTAGAACGGATTGTTAGCATAAATGTTGGTTATGTTTTATTACCCGAAACCTGTTTCATACGTGCATCAGTTTAACTCAATTATTTTAAATGCACACTGGTTTATTGATTCTTGTTTCTTATTTAAGAACTGCGGTTTAAGAATGTCCTTAAAATCTCAACAGCTCAAAAATGCCTTTAGAACATCTCTCACTCCTTCCGGAAGCGTGTTTGATAGATAAGCCAAAGGAAGTTCTCGGCTCAAAAAAAAAAAATCGAAGTCGAACACCAAGCCTCAAGAGCCTCGATCGTTCCGTTCTGATCCCAAGCGCATCTTTATCGTGCACCGAATCTGGCTTTCATCTGCCATTTCCTCTTTCCGGGCGCGATTAGATTCGACGAAACAGTTTATAATCGATTTCCGTCACTTCCTTCGCAAAGGTCGTCCTTTTTTATACTTGATTGCTGCATGTGCTGTCTGTGTATGCTTCCTATGCCACCTTCCTGCCCGATCGGTACGATCGCGACCGTGATCGAAACGCGCCTCATTCGATCAGCTGTTAGGCGAAGAGGCCTTTCGATGCCGGCTGACGAGGCAATTAAAATAACATATTTATCTTTGATGAGATTCGGAATGGTTTTAGGTTGCTTTTTATGGGGTTTTGAGATTCGTAGCTGACCCCGGGCGAAAGGAAAAAGGCAACCGAAAGCCAATAAAGGTGACGCGATAGAAAAGAAAGCGTTGCGCGTGTTTTTTGTTGGTTGGTTGTTTTATGAATCATTCTTCGGCACATGGTCACATTTCTTGGTGAGATATAGCATGAGTATCGAACGGTTTAAGAATTGACTGTTCAGGTTTGTTACACAATTGAATTAAAGTTAACTGTATACAACTGCTGCAGAATCTGTTGAGCGGAGAGAACGCAGATCATTGGCATTGGCAGATACTAAAAAACAGACATCCTTTAACGCACCATTGAGTAATGTAATGCCTTTGACTTAATAATTGATAGAGTCCTACTAAGTAGCTGAGTTGAAGTCGAAGTTCTTGTGATGGTAGATGGTTACATTGGATATCAACTTAGGCATCGGAATCTGGAGCAGAGAATTGATCAGGGGAAGAAGATGTTCATTGAGGAACTCTACTTCTTTCTATTTAACATTATAATCTTAGGAGATCTCGTCCTGCCATTTCTGGCTTCAGTGAACCCGTAGCTACAGGCGGGTTTAGCGTATACGGGACCTTGTGTAAGGGTCCTCTGGTTAGTCTTGCCAACGGTAACGGAAAGACAATCCGAAGGAGCTTCGATATTCACTCCTGAAATAAGAAGACTGGTACCTGTAACTGGGACTGGTACTGGGATTAGGATTCCACAAATTCCTGCTCTTCAGAAGAAGGTCGTTATGAACATTTGTCTTAGTGACGCGTTCCATAGAGCAAAACAAATAAGCAGCTTTTCAATCAACGTTTTCAGAGTAGTCATTGTGTTAAATCTCAG
Organism: Anopheles maculatus; assembly: GCA_002091835.1. NCBI lineage: Eukaryota > Metazoa > Arthropoda > Insecta > Diptera > Culicidae > Anopheles > Anopheles maculatus. The sequence goes on along the minus strand of KZ064176.1, from coordinate 6,128 downwards.
AACAAAGATGAAAATCCATCCAAAGATCCAAAGTTCTGTATTATTTTTCTTATTTCTAGCAACATCCCGAAAAGTAGACAGACAGACGACACAAGGATGGTTCAAAACTGAAAGTCCAAACATGCAAAAGGATGTAAAAGTGCATTCCTGTCGATTGAAGATGTAAAGTTGAATGTTGAAGAACAAATTTTTTACATCATACATTTTTCGCTTCCGCCATTGAATGGGGGTCACTGTGTCTGCCGAGAATGCAATGTTGGAAAGTCCCAGATTCTTGCACACGCAAAGCCTTTTTTTGATACTGGACAAAAAATCCCTTGCAAATTCGGTGTAGCGATATCTGGTAGATAATTATAATATGTATAATACGATCTGCGAGGTGTTGAAAGATAACAACATGGCGATTGAGCTGTACCGGAAGCAGCCAATCAGTGTCAGCATACGACGGAAAGACGTGGTAAAAAATTATTTGGGTACAACCAACCAGATAAACGATAACTACATCGTAACGAGAGATAGTGAATGGCTGCACGAAATGTAGCACCTGTCCAATAGAGCCTGCAATAACATCAGCAGTGTGGGCGCACATAAGAGAGTTGGGGTGGTGAGTGGAACATCAGTAGCAACAGAAGTACTCATAGTAAAAACAGGTCGCGTGATATCAATATGATGCACGCAAAAGATTAAATGTGTTCCAGATTGCATTGCAAAAAGCATGACATATGTTGTATATTTACTTGAATGATTTAACAATGCTATGCAGTAAAGACCCCAAACTGATTTATTTTGACTTCACGACATGCAAGTTAATTTATTTGAAAAGTGAAGCTTGAAAAGACGGTTGACATTTAAATCATTGTTGTTGTACATTTTTAAAATTGCAACTTATAAATTATCTATAAATAATTGAAGAAGACGAAGATCTTTTTTTATCGACTGAAAACCCCATTAGGATGATGAAGTCCAGAAAGACAGAGTGAGCAATAAAATTTGTCTAGATAATAGTTCTAGACTTGCAGCATGCAAATTAAAGTGCATTAATAAAAGCTAGGCACCTGTTACATTCTGAATATCAAATCTACCAGTAATATGATCCTTCCAACTGGTGGACAATAGCAGCAAACACGCAACAGGCACCATGTGATCGGATGCATTGCTCTGGACGTTGAACCGCTGCAATAATGCTCACTTTCCTTGCTCTTTAAGGAGCGTTTGACCCAGTTTCTCACATCAAACCTGTAAAACACCGGCAGCTATGCAATCGATCGCGAACAAACTATCAATTTAAGCACGCTAGGGCCATTAGCTAGTATATATAAACTGTACTTACTTTAGGTGGCAAAGCATTACTGCGGACAGAACAGATGCATGGCCGCATGGCAAGATGCGCAACACTATTGTTCACTTTCTTCGCTGCAAATGTTTCGTCCGACCTTGCATTCCATGTTGATGTTTTTTGCGCGCACTAGCCGCGGCACGCTGAGCAATTATGTATGATCGAGCGGCAGTCACCTGCCACGGACAGCGACTTTGGCAGGTTCAATCAGCCACATATCGCATCCGTTAAAACTTCCGACCTGGACAACTGCCTAGAGTTACATAAAGCGCATGGAAGAGTGTGCTAGACTTTCGTTGTTCCAGCTGATCCGGTCGATATCGATATCGCTAGTAGCAGTCACCTAGCAGAAGTAGTAGCAGCAGGTTGGCGCAAAGACTCCGTGTTTGATAACAGGTTGTACGCATATGACGAATTCACTGCCCAATCCATTTACATGCCACCAATCGCGAAAACAAGAGCTGCGTACTGCTTGTTATCGCTGGATGGATGAGTCCTTTTTTGCCTTCACACTGCCGTCGCCTGATAGTGCTTTCGTTTCGGCGGGGAGTTTTTTTGTTGTGTACTTCCGTGTACATTTGTACGCGTGCTACGGCTACACCTTTTCACCGAAATGCATCCATAATCCTGCGTAATGGCATGACAAGACTTTCGCGCACATGTTCGCTGTCCGGTGACGCCTTTTCGGATATGAAAGCCATCGCCAGACGGCGTCATCGGAGTGTCGGAGTGCCGGTGAGCAAGAACAGTCGAAGAAATCGCTTGACCAGTTGTGGATGAGAATTGCGAGCACGATGCGTCTTTCAGTTACCATTTGGTGATCTGGTTGACACAGCTTAATTGTGCCAAGTAATTAAAGTCGCGAAGTAGCGAGAGCTGTTTTGCTCGAAGCGACAAAGTTGCAGCCCAATTTATCATTGTATCGCGTGTGCTTTTGCCACCGAATAACTTACGGCGTACGTGTTTGGTGTACTCTTACAATTTAATATGTAATAATTGCAGATGGTCCGCAAGTAACGGCTCATTGTATCGAGAAACCATCAGCACGGGTCGTATTCTCTGATTGATTGTTCGAGAGTGGTGAGATCGTTCGAGCGATTTTCTTGTCACAAAGTTAAAGATTGGCACAAAAAAGAAGATCCAGCTAACTATCCACAACGCAATGAAATTAATCAAATCAACTGTTTCATTGAATCGATCGCTTATTCTGAAGAGTTTCAGATTTCAATTTTAAGATTCCATTTCAAATAACAGGATAAAACAAACCGAGTACACCCGGGATAAGGTGCCCTTTCACGGTTAGGAGGAGGAAATGTCTCCCAACTTATGTGAATTGTATTTTAGAATAAGTCCTTATTTGTAATTTAGAATAAGCAATACGGCCAGGCCGTTCTATATGATTAAAAAAAAAACAGGATAAAACAGACAGAGTTAGCTCTGGATGGAGCTGTTCTACAGTGTTTTCCCCACAGACTTTTTAGCACAATGTTGTTGTTAGAGATGAATTTCTAGGTCTCATTTGAGCCTTTTAAGCATTTAATCGTTCCAGTTTTAGGATGAGATCGTGTGAGCTAGTCTATTCAGATTGTTTCTTCAGATTAAGATGTCACTGATGTAAAAGTTACTCTTACTCGCACACCGGATGAAAAATATATGTCAATTGATTTCAAAGAATCACGTCAAAGTTGAGTAAACGAACCTGTATTTGGGATATTGATTGTTCACTTGAGATGTCTCTTAAATCGAGCTAAATCACGTTGATGGTTTGTGCAATTTTGACTGTCAGACACATGGGACTAAGTCGCAAGGTCTTGGTGATAAGTTGTGATCACCAACTGTAGAAATAAGCCTTGTCGCAGAAATTGAGAAAATTTGAGGATCTTTTTCCCACTACTTCAAAACCTAATCAACAAACACTCGGCGTAGTCTTTATTACTTCATCTTAAGCGGCTGAGTTAGTTGTGTCATGTTCAAGTGCAGACTATAACCTATTAGTTTTTGAATTTAGACAGTTTAAGTTTTCGAGATATCAAGTTGTTGTGTCCGACGCCTATTTGACAATCTTGAGTTCCTTAACCTTAATTTTTACATACATAGTTCTAGTTCTTGGTAGATATTTTTGCTCGCAAAGCACGTATAATTTGTTATGGTGTAATGTAAGGACATACTGTATAAATATAGTCTAATGTGCCACTAATAGTTTTCAACAATATAGGTTCAATCAGCTATTAAAGTACAAAAATGCATTCGTGGAAATCTGCTCCCAGTTCCCAGGGATCAACATAACTCTGCGGGCTGGATTGAAAGGACTCGATATGTTTATTTAGACAGTCTTAAGGCATCTTATTTAGATGGCTTTCACATGTCAGAACTTTGTGTGGTAGTCTATCATGCCCGGACTGATGTTCCAATTATGGCGAGTTAAGGTGAGATAAAAGGGAAAGACCAAGATTTCTCGAAGTTGTAGAGCCATATAAAAAATCTAAAGACTCCTAGGTCGCTTGGACCTAGAACCATGATGATATCATCCTTGTCAAATCAAAACAGACGCTACAGATAATTATTTTTCCCAGCCTTTCAGCACAAATGCATCTTTACTGGACATTCCATGGAAAGGATCCCTAACAAAAGTGATCCCGAAGCAGCCTTCTGTCTTGCACCAAAACACTACCACCGAAAGCGCAAGTTCAACAAACCGGACATCCGAATCAAGCGCGTCCAAACGTCCAATTGTTGGACGTCCACATCCTCGCGTGCACCTTTATTTGCTGTCGGCCAGCTGATAGCCGATTTTCAATCGAACGGAAGAAAACGATCAATAGCTGAAGTGTCGGTGTCTGCCAGTGCGCAAGAAGCAAAAAACAAACCGGGGAGGGAAAAAGGATTTTAATGCGCGAGACGATAATTGCTGCCGGAATCCTTCCGATGTGCGTACCTGTTGGCATTTGCATTGAGGCCACCACCATCACTCATCAGGCGGTTTGGTGTGTCTGGGCGTAGTTGCATGATCAATTGTCGGGTGTGCAGCAAATGGTTAACATCCAACGAAATCATTAAGTCAATCCTGACGATCGAACGGATGTGTAAAGCACCAAATCCTGCGTGAACTTGAACCCTGGTAGGGACTTTTATCCTTTTGGCACCGTTTCGTATGGTCTCGCACTCGTTTGCTATTCGATTTCGATACGGTGTTTGCGTTAAGTTAATCGTCACTTTTGTGAAAAAGGGGTAACATTTGGGCCAAATGGTCTTAGCAAATGGGTGAAGATCGTACTTAGGGTTCATTCACATGTTTTAGTCGTTAGCGTCTAGCGTTGCTCGTTTCGCAAGACATCGTGTGATAGAAATGTTCTAAGCAGTATAAACTGATAAACGAATATAAATCTACCCATTGGATTCTTGCTGAAAGCTGATTAATACATTCATTGATTCAATTATCATCATTTCACTACCGTCAGCTTACCGTTTCGTGCTCAGCAAACCGTCGGAATGGGTTTGTGTCCACACTTAATGGGGAAGTGAAAAATTATAATTATCGCTAAATCCACCGTCAAAACGATTAGTACATTTTGTTTTACTCCAACTGCGCATTCGCCCGATCCGGCTGACAAAAGTGTGACAGATAACTGTCGGCCTTTACCGGGGAGTGGCAATTTATGACAGATGCAATTTGCACGGCACCACTACCATGTGCTGTTGGTCGCGTGTCTCGCGTGCTTCAACCATCAATTTCACTTATGTAAACCTGGCCAGGCCGGTTTGCATGAGTGAGCTCGGGCGCGCGCGCGCCCGACTGCACACACACTCGAACGAGCTCCCAATCCTGGACACGTGCGTCTGCGCATCGGTGAGCAGGCTTCGTCCTAATGCATCGCCCTAGGAAGCCGCAACACCGAACATAATTCCATATGTTTTTTTGTGGCCACCCCGTTTGGCCACTTGCCACCACCTCCCCATACCTTTAGGGAAGAGGTGGGATTGTTTCGGAAGCCTTCTTACATTTTGGGAAGAAGGCATTATCGATCATCATCGTCCATATCAGCGCGGCCTGGTGTTGAACGTCTGGTGACGGTGCTGGTGACCTACTTACCATAAAACTTTCCAGTTGCCAGCCGGGCCCCAAAGGGATAACTGTCAAGCGGGCAAAATGTACTTTTACATGATTGGAGATCGGCTGCCGCGACTTCCGAAACGGGTCGAATGCTCTCCGAATCCCTGATCGGCACCGTATCCCATTAATATATCGTTAATGAAAACATCCTACTTTCGGATGCTTTACGATATAGATACCACCGGGTTAAATGGCTATGCAAACATGATGCTTGGGCGAGTTATTAGCTGGGGGTTTTCGTTTCTTGTTACTCCATTTTTTTTGTTGTTGTTGCGGGAAAGGCATCCGTTGCTGTCGTTTGCAGCTGAAAAATAATTACAACCGGGATTCATCGGCACGAGCAGGAGGCGAACCGCTTTCACCTTGGCAGGAAGCTTTACGGAGCGAAGAAACTTGTCCTAACCGAAGCTCCCGGTCGTCAAGAATCTGCAGTAATCAGAATTTTTTCTGCCTCACGTGCGTTGATTCGCTAGCCTCGGTAAATTGGCTTGTGGTCGTTACTTCTCGATTGTGTGTGTGTGTTTTTTTTTCTCGGGAGATCGCTGTACATCGATGCTGGACGTGGGTCCGAAAGAAAAATAATTACATTCTTTCGTGAGCGAAAGCCAGGCTCGTGGCAGTGTGTCGTCACTTTCTCCTTGATTAAAATGGCAACAAACAGTAAACTTTTAAAAGGATAGC
>KZ064175.1:10526-21125 GCA_002091835.1 Anopheles maculatus | reverse complement strand
ACTGAGGATAAATACTAGTCAACAACAGCGGCTCCAGTGGTGGATCAAACCACTTCGGGGCCCTAAGCGGTAAGGAAGTAGAGGCCCCAACAATTCTTGGAAATTTTTTGTTGTCGGTTGACCGGGGGGGTTTCACTGACACCACTAAAATTTTTGTTTGGTAAAAGGGCACTTGTGTAGAAAAAGGGCCTCCCAGAAACGGCTCCTGTACCCGAGGCCCCTGTGTGTTTTACTGCTTTTCCAAAGGACGTGAGAGGGGGGGATCGGTGTTGCTAAGGCCTTCGTATTCCGGGGGCCTCCGGCGGCGGGGCCCTAGGCGGCCGCCTACTACGCCCACCGTTCAGTGGTGGATCAAGCCCATTTGGGGCCCTAGGCGGCAAGGAAGTAGGAAGTCAACATTTCATGTCGATGTTTGGACGCTGACACCGTAAAAAAAAAGTTTGGCAAAGGGGCCCCTTGTGTACAAACGGGGCCCCCCGTAAAAGGGACCCGGTACCCGATGCGCCATCAAACACCACGTCATTGGTAGTCAGGAAGCCCCTTAGTATGTGTTACTTCCAAAGAACGAGACGGGAGGGGGGAGGGGAAGGCTTTCATTTTTCGGGCCCCCTCAAATGGCGGGGCCTAATCCGCCCACCGTTTGATCCGCCACTGCCACCGTTTGATCCGCCACTGCATGTGATATTAATTCGTACTCACCTTCGGCGCGTACGCGCGTGGTGGCTTCGTGCTTTCCATGCTTAATTGTTCCAGGCCAGAAAAGAAGATATTCTAAAATCACACAACAACAAAGTTATTTGCGAATTAGCATACAAAATTTGATATTTTTAATACCATACCGTGGCTTTTCCGGCTTTGTCACGTTTTGTTTTGTTTTTATTTTTTCTTCTTCCTCTTCTTTTCACAATTGCAATTTTGAAGATCTCGCGAATTGTCAAAAAGATTTCGTATTGGATTTCAGCTCACGGAGCTGAAATGTTTTTGACGTGTGAATTTCGCATATCCCCCCCTTTTTGGCGAAATCTTTTTGACATCTCGCATCATGTAGCCTGCCCTTAAAAGTTGAACTTGAGCGCCTGTCATGCAAGCTTGTGACCGATACCGGTTCCGGTACAAGTACCGAAATGATGATTGGTTTCTCTGTTACACTCTTGTGCGAGTAATATGTGTCTGATATGACTTCTTTGTTACTCTCATGCATTTTCCCAGGTACATGTACCGATCCACCGGTACGGTGCCGGTGTTCAGTGTTGAAATTTGCGAAATATTTCAAGTTCTCGACCCGTGTACGCCTTTTATATGGGAAATGTTTCTCAGGATTTTTGAATTATTTCCTTATAAAGGCCGAGGGCCACGAGAAGTTTCAGAACTCATAGTTTCAGGATCTCATGAGTTTTTGAGAAAGAGTTTCACGAAATGAGAACCTGGATGATCCACAAAAGTTTCAAAAATTGTTGAGATCGAAAGTTGAAACTTTTTGACAGATCGTCATCGTCAGCAGTTCAAAATGTAAACAAACATTGGTTTGGCTTGCCTGCTGTGTAGAGCACGGATGTTAACATTATTATTAATGAGTTAATGGTATTATACTATGCATTTGTTAATATAAAATAGATTAAAAATCATTGACTGTGTTGATTTAGTTGCCTGCAGCATTGATTACAACGTATGTTACAGAAAGTTCTAAACGTAAATACTCGATGTTGATGTATGTTTATAGACAAACAAAAGGCATTTCATGGTTTTTATGCATTCTTCGAAACATTTTAATACGTCTTGTTATATTCCCACCCACTGTGGGGTATGCAAGAACACATTATTTCACTTTACCCGATAGTTATATCAAACGGAACTAAATAACTACAAAAGTGAACTACTTATTAACTTGTGAACAAACAAAGTTAACCATAAACTTACTGAACTATCTACATCGATATGTAATGAAAATGTTAAAAATATATGTTTATATTATTTCAAACACTGAACCAACGCAATCAATGCAACGGAGTGAATCAAAGCTTTCTAGATAAGCTGCAAGCTTTTATTTTGTTCTCCATCAATGCTGTCTATTTCAATCGTATAGCTTAACACAAATGATTTGTATATTGTATATTGAAAATATTAACCGTTTTTCATCATCGAATCCATGGCGTGTTTCATAATCAGTGAATCAAAGCTTTCTAGATAAGCTGCAAGCTTTTATTTTGTTCTCCATCAATGCTGTCTATTTCAATCGTACAGCTTAACACAAATGATTTGTATATTGTATATTAAAAATATTAACCGTATTTCATCATCGCGTGTTTCATAATCTCATCACAAAAAAACGTAATAGTTTTGCCGTTATAACAGAACCGTATTTATTTGATTTGAAATTCAAATATTTTGCTAAAACAAACGATCGATCGTGAGTGCATAACTGAATTGCTGTTTTTTGACCAGGGCACGGAGAAAAAGCTGAAATCGCGGTTTTGAGACGATTTTGACAGTTCGACAACGATTTCAACAGTGTGAAACTTCTCGTGGCCCGCCGCCTTAACGAGGAACATTCAAAAAGAGTAATGAAACGTTTATTTGAAATGATTGAGTATGCGGTGGTGCAATGAAAAAAATGTTGTATTCAGTGTATTTAATAAAGATGGAAAACATGAAAGCCTTTGGCAAAGTGGCTATTGTATGTTGTTGTTGTTTGTATTTTTTAAAGATTTTGGGTTTCTTGGGTCGTTTTCGTCTCTCATCTGTAATTATTGTATTTCTGGGAATCTCAGTAGATTTTTCAGAGAAGATTTACAGTTTTCAAATTATATGATTTTTTTAAATTTATTGTCCCCGTATTATATGTCGAACTGTGGTTTGTGTATCACAGAATCCGCAGATTGGTGGATGTTGGATGAACTCGAATGAATGAATGTTGCATGAATTAGGAATGAATTATAGGATTACGCAAATACATTGTAAGGAAAAATGAACAAAGGAATAAACAGTTGCAAATTGGAAGCCAAGCGTTAAAGTCATACTCTCCAACGTCCGAACCAGGAAAATCGTTTTTGTCCACCTTTGATCTTTCCACTTTGCGCTAGTTAACGGTCAGCACTTTTCGTGTTTCGTCAACCGCCGCCAACGAACTTGCCAACAGTTGACTAGAAAACAGTGTCCATTAAAAGAATGCTTCGATCAGCAAACTGCATCCATCGATCGTGCATATCGACTCCGCCAACTGCAATATCCAAAACACCCGGTGACCCAATTATTCCTGCATCGTCACCGAGCATCGACTGAACCAACCGCGTCGAAGAACTTAGCAACCGAATTGCTAAGTTGCATTCCCATCACCATTCTTCCCTCCACACACCTATCCATCCATCTAAAATTGTAAAATTAATAAGTAAGAAACAGTTTCAATAAACGCCACTCCAGTTTTGACCAACAGCAAGTAAACAGTGTTCTTTCCGTGTTAACTGAATCCGAAAATATAAGTGTTCATACATTATATTTTTTAACTCGCTCAAACATTGGTCCTTCGAGCCGGATTAGCGTCGCACAATAGGTTCACGATTGGAGTTATATCGTACACCGTGAACACGCTAAAATAGAGGAAAGTGTATCCTCTGTGCTATTGGTGGTGTAGTTGTGTAGCGAGGAAAGTGTATCCTCCGTTGGTGCTGAAAGTACCGCATTTGTTCAGTTGGAGAGCGCAGTGAGGGCAGTGTGTCCTAGTAAAACATTTAGTGATAGTAAGAAGCGTTCACTACAACAAGGAAAGTGATTCCTACATTAGAAAGTGAAGGTGATCAGAAAGCGCGTCGTTTTGAATCCGCGTGGATCAGAAATTTCGCCATTGCTTTGTGCGAACGTAGTGCAAAGACCTTTGCAGCGTCTGAGAGCGAGAAGCTCAAATAGAGAGCAAGAGTAGCGTTGTAACGCACATCATCGTGAGCGAGAGAGAGACGAAAGTGTGTCCTTTATCGTTATAAGTGCGTAAGTGCGTGCTGCGTAAGCGAACAGTTAAGAGATCATACGATACTCACACAAATACTAATTGTTAGTAGAGAGAGAACTCGTACGCTTAAAATCATCGTGTGAGATCTAGGATAGTCGTCGTGTGAGACCAAGGATAGTCCCGTGTGAGAAAAGGAGTGAATTGAGTTTGGTGCGTTGCGTGTGCAACGGTAACGAGTGAACTGAGTGTTTGAGTAGGTGTGCGTGCAATTGAAAATTGAAACGAGTGAAGTGAGAGACTAAACAAGAGATGGCAGAAAAGAAGCTATCGACGCAGGTGCGAAAGCGCCAACTTGCGTTAAACATGCTTAAAGGATTGGAAAAGTTTCGTGAGAATCACAATGCGAATGATGCAGGCGTGTTGCATGAGGTGCCAATTCGTCTTGAAATGGTTGAAAAATGTAAAACGGATTTTGAAGCTACAATATTGAAAATTGCCGATTTAGATGAAGAGTTAAAACCAGAAGTGTTGGAACCGTTTTACGTAGAAGACGAAGATTTTTTTACTCGGTATTGCAAAGTAAAAGGGTTTTTGTTAAGCTTAATGAAGCAAGAAAACCATGACACTCAAATGAATTTATCGACAGTGCTAGGTAGTAGAATGAACGATAATATCACAAAAACACATTTTAATAGGAACTACTAATCTGAAGTAAAACTTAATAATTAATCTAACCTTTAGAAACAAATCACGTTCTAGTGTCGGATGTCCACCTCGTCCCAGATTAAACAGAAGAGAGACGAGCACATAGTTTGGTGGTAACAAATGGCCCTGAAAATTTCCATTCACTTTTACGTGATATGTAATGTTTGTCATTGTCTTTCTAAAAAACCTGATATGCTTACTTGGAATGCCAAGTGAGCTCATCTCGTTCATTAGTTTTACCCTAGCTATACTATTATTTGCGTGAACGATTCTTTCTTTTAAAGTTCCTAATACCCTAGTAACAAAATACACAGTCCCAGCGTTAACGTTTTGAATTTCATCCGGTGCAGATCTGGTCAGCCGTTGACTTTCTGTTTGGAATGCCTCTCTGATAATTGACGATGATGATGATGACACTATGATTTTCCGTACGCAGATCTGATTAACCAAATATAAGATGTTTGAACAGCGAAAGAAGAAGAACGAAAACAAAATCGGGTTAGATTTGCTGCATTAGGATACGTTGGTTTTTTTTAACTTATTTACATACCTTCCCAGCGCTACCACTGTTTCCCTGTCCAGGTCTGCTACATAAGCCTACTACTCGCACAGCTCAAAGATAACATCACCGTACAGCTCGTCAATGCAGAATCATATGTCACGATCCAAAGTTATTACGTTTACTGTTTATTTCAGTACCATATTTTTTGTATGATAGATCGAAAGTTGACTGTATTTACAAATACATGTATTCTATTAAAAGGGCCCTATTTTCGAACACAGCGTCACAAAAACAGTTTCAGGGACTATGAAGCATAATGATGGTAGTTATTTTTTTAAATTGAGAGCCATATGCGTTCGAACATTCATCAATCGATCAGCTGTCCGTGACGAAACAAACTGAAAATTTAGCAAATTATCATTGGCTCTCCAATCGCCAGGGACTACGTTCCCGCCAATAACTCTATCGAATGAGGATGGTGGAGAGTATGTAGTTCTTGAAGCATTTTTTCTTAAAAAGTTGTGTAAATAGATAGTCGTTAGTACAATATGTTTTGCCACATCTGGGGCAACAAGTATTGGCCCTTTCAATACTCGAAAACGATTTGCAAGTATACCTAGCGCATTTTCAACGGGCATTCGAGCTCGCGAATGCCGATAATTGAAAATGAGCTGGTAGCTCCCAGGTGGGTGGAGTCCACCAAAAGGACGGATGCAGTATTCCGTGAAAGCCAAAGCCTTGTCTCCTAATATGAAATATGGTACTGGAATTTTATACGGTAATCGCAATGGCTCGGGATCTGGAATATTTAGTAACTTGTTTTCAAGCATTGGGAACAATTGGCTGTTCCTAAATATTCCTCCATCCGAAATCCCACCTTTGCCTCCCGCATCGGCAAACATAAAATTGTAGTCTGCATCTACCATTACCAGAAGCACAATACTATAAAAGTTTTTGTAGTTATAGTAATCGGATCCACTGTGTGCAGGAGCGCGGATGTTTATATGTTTCCCGTCTATCGCTGCAATGGCATGGGGAAAGTTCCAACGCTGCTCAAACCTTTTTGATACTTCCAGCCATTGTTCTTTAGTAGATGGTAACTGAAAATGAAAAGAATAATTAATTTTAAGTGCATTAAGACGAAATATAGCAATACGGCCAGGCCGTTCCTTATAAATAAAAAAAAAATATCAACTAATAATAAATTTCTTATTAATAGATTAATTTAGAGAAAAGGCTTCTACTGCAAATGGATGTATATGGATAATATTAATTTGTTTTCTCTTTTATAATTTCAGCTTCACGTTCATGATGAGGGCCTCGCTCTGCACTCCCTCGTCCCGACCGCGTCATCCACCGTCCAATTCACCGATACCCATCCGACTTCTACCACACCAACAACCCCCGTTCCATTAGTTGACCACTCCTACACTTCCAGAACCTCTGCCCAATCTTCTTCTTCCCGTCCCGGCCCTTCCAACCTCCAATCTATTCAGCCTTCTTCTCCTCGCCCCAGCCCTTCCAACTATCGTTCCTTACAGCCCTCGTCGTCTCATCCGCCATCGATAGACTCGTAATGTTTTCGTAATGCTTGTTTTCGTCGGTGAGCCATTCTAAAAAAGAAGTTCGTGCAGTTTAAAATGAACTCTGCACATTGTATTTCACATTTCTTACATACCGTATGTTAACTGGCACAATTTAGGCTTTTTATTTTGAAATAAAGACAAAAAACCATGTTTTAATCACTGCACAAAGGTGTAAACATTTTCACTATAGCCAAAAATGACAATCGTACAATTTGCATTTTTCGCCTACTGCGATAATTGGTACTTCGAAGACGATATGTACCAATTATGGCTATATCGAAAAAATGCACTTTTACGATAAAATAACGATATATTTTAGTATGAAATGGTAAAATAACTTATAATTAACGTCTTAGTGAAGTTTGTTCAAAGAAACTATGATAATATGCTTTAAAACTGCTTAAATCCAATATTGAAGTTCTTAGCAAAATGTTAAGAATTGTCAGTTTCTGAGCCACCATATTTTTAAACTGGAATATTTTACATTTGGAAGGCTGTAACATGGAAAAAAATTGACCACAAGCGTTCAAAAAGTGTTAAAAATTGATATCAAACATGTTTCCAAACTTTTAGAAGTGATTTACCTTGTTTTAAATGGAAAAAATAACCGTTATAGCCATAATTGGTGCTATAGCCATAATTGGTACATCCACCCTAGTTATAATTTGTTCATATTAGCACATCGCTCACGCACGAGATACTCACCCGAAACAAATATTGCAAACTACAGAACGTTTCTCCAGTTGCTAAATACCGCAACGTAATTAGCAACCTTTCTTGAGCGGTGATGGCGTCGCGCATATTGGTGTTCATGCGTCGTATTTCCGGTCCTATTGCTTGCAGCAAAACATCAAAATCTTCCTTCTTCATTCGAAGAAAGTTGACGATGGTTTCGTTGGCTTTTTCTGCGACAATATTATCCAGCAAGCGGTTGCCATCTTCTTCCCGTCGGAAAAAATTGGTCGCATCCACCACCTGCGCACAATTCGCCTGTTGCGTCTTCGCAAATTCACTTCATTCAATTCTACAACCCTAGATAACGCAGCAAACCACTCTTCGCTCATCAAAAGATTATCCATTGCAAACTTTTCACAGCAAAATCCTCAATATTTCCAAATCAACGCCGGAAAACGAATCAACAACTGCAAACAACGCTGTCTATATGTTTACAAACATGGTGTTGAGTAGCAAATAAACGCGAGATCAGTGCGACCTTTTTTGATACTTTGACGATTTATTCCTCTTGTTTGTAGTATGTAGTTTGTAGTTTGTCGTTTGTAGTATAGTATAAAAAATTAGTCTCCTGTTGATCCTTTGCTTTCGACCTCTCATTTGCGACTGATCCTTTTTAGTCTAACTTTCTCTCTCACACTCTCTCTTTCTCTTTTCGCTCTCGTTGCGACGGATTCGTATGAACGCACTTATTGCGGAAGCGCATCCACGCGTATATTAAAGGCCTTTTTTTGTTTACGCTGTCCTATCCGATTCTGCGGTCGTACCTAACACCCCCACCCGTAATCCTGGTCTAGTCTCACAGGCCAGCGTTACTTTACGTCGACGACCGCTAGATTACACGTCCCTCTCTTAAACACTCCACTTGTAGTTCTTACCAACGCTTGACGACTCCTGTCATCTTTCGACAGTATAACCTCCTCTACAACATCTCTTATCCATTGCTTCCTATTTTTACCGTCTACGATAAACACTACATCTCCCTTTTTCAGTGGTTTCGACTCTTTGAACCATTTCGATCTGCTGTTTACTCCTGGTACATATTCTTTTATCCACCTCTGCCACAACTGCCCTACGTATAACTGGGATCGCTTATATTTATCGCGAAGTGCGTCAGCAGTATCAGGGTTTACGGGAACTAAATGTGGTTCATTCGGCGAAACTCCTCTCAAAAAGTTGTTCGGGCTCAGCGCGTCCGAAGATTCATCCGCCACGTAAGTCAACGGTCGGGAATTCACAAGGTCTTCAGCTTCCGCGATCGATGTAAGAAGGACTTCATCCGTCAGTCGCGCTCCGTCTTGCAGTACCTCTAGCGCTGCCTTAACCGTTCGCACCATTCGTTCCCATGAGCCGCCCATATGCGGTGTGCCTGGAGGGATGAAACGCCAAGACGTTCGCGCGTTTGTTTGCTGGTTAGCGCATTCTTCGTTGATCGCTGGTATCTTCTCCACAAGTTCTTTAGCTGCTGCCTTCAAATTGGTCCCATTATCTGAAATGAATTCTGAAGGAGGGCCTCGACGGCTGATGAATCTGCTTATAGCCATTAAATATGATGCTGCACTTAGATCGTACGCTACTTCTAGATGTACCGCGCGTACTACTAAACAGGTGAACAAAACAATCCACCTTTTTTGACGACTGCGACCTACCGTTACCTCGATTGGACCGAAATAATCCAACCCCACACTGCTGAACGGGCGCTGCATGTTGCTGATCCTTTCGGGAGGTAGAGGTGCCATTCTTGGTACCGAGGGACGACATCGTTTGACCATACACCACGTGCAACAGCTTAACACCTTTTTTACCGCTGCGTTCACGTTTCCTATGAAGTAGCGTTGTTTAAGGTCGTTTTTTACTGCTTCTCGAAACGCATGTCCATGCTTTTCATGATACCAGTGAATGATCTTTAAGGTGATTACGTGATACCTGGGTAAAATGATGGGGAACCTTAGATCAAAGGGAAACGCTTCTTCATTCGATGTTCGCCCTTCCATTCGGATGATTCCGTAACTGTCGATCAAGGGTGTTAGGCGATACAACATGCTAGCCTTTTCTAGAGGAATCCACTCTTCTGCTGGTAAATTCATGCTACGTCGCAACACCTTCAGTTCATCTCCAAAGTACTCTGCCTGAGCCATTCTTATCAAGACGCACTCTGCTTTACGATGCTCTTCTTTCGTTAACGGAACCTTAACCGTTTTCCATTCGACCGGAACTATCTTCTTTTGCTGCATTTTTGTCGCTGGTAGTGTTTCTATCTCCCCTTTGTACCGAATACGTTTGCAGTTGGAGATAAATCTCATCACACACGCAATAGTACGAACTAGTATCGTCCATTTAGAAATGCGTGTTACATCGATTAGGGGTTTTTGAAGCTCTATTTCGTGGAACAAATGCATGGCTCTCAATCCTTCCTTCAATCCTTCTGTGTTCGCGCCGTTATTAGGTTGCTCTAGCCACTCTGGTTCATCTTTTAAAATTGCTTCCTCTAGTTCCTTATCTTTAGCCATCTTGCGTTTCAAACCTTCTAAACGCCATCTGCTGCAGGATCGCATGATGGTGACTCCCAGGCGCACGATTCATTCAGTCCCCACCTTATGGAGTTGATCAATGACGATGTTGTCATTTCAGCCTTAACCAAACTCAAGCGTTCGCATCGACCTGGACCTGATGGTATTCCTTCCTCTGTTTTAAAAAACTGTTGTTACCTGTTCGCTCCTATTCTAGCTAAATTATTTCGTTTGTCTTTATGTTCGTCCGTGTTTCCCTCGTTGTGGAAGCATGCTTGGCTGATACCGATTCTAAAAAATGGTAATCGGTCTCTTGTTAGCAATTATCGTGGCATTTCGCAGCTTTGTGCGAGTGCCAAATGTTTTGACCATATTATTTATTCTCACATGTCCAATCTTTTCAACCCTTTAATAATACCACAACAGCATGGTTTTGTACCCAAAAGATCAACAGTTTCCAACCTAATGTGTCTTACCTCCTACCTCTCGACTCATCTTGAAACTGGGAATCAAGTTGATTCAATTTATACTGATTTTAAATCAGCTTTTGATCTAGTTCCTCATCCGCTCCTCTTAAATAAACTTTCACTACTTGATATTCCTCTCCCTCTGCTTTCCTGGTTC
>KZ064174.1:11165-22736 GCA_002091835.1 Anopheles maculatus | reverse complement strand
GGACGATCGTTTTGAAAAGTTTTACGAACAGTACGACGATCCGGAGGTGGGTCCACTGGACTGCGAGGAAATCGAAGGGTACGTTGAACCGAACGACGATGTACTGTTAAGATGTGCGGAAGAATTCAAGCGAAATCGGGAAGTTAAGTTTGATGCAGAATTCGAGAAGCAGTGGATTCGCGAGCGGTAAGATGAACCTAGAGCGGTGGTGTGGTGTGTGCAATACAAAAACTCATTAATGAAACATCATATTCCTTTGCAGTCTTTCGCAGCTGCAGGAGGAACAGTCCGACGAAGAGGTCGACATGGTAGTGGAAGATGGTGAGCAGAAAAAATGGGACTGCGAAAGTATCCTGTCCACCTATAGTAACATCTACAACCACCCGAAGATGATTCAGGAACCAAGAAAGGCACGTAAAATTGTCATCAATCCCAAAACGGGTCTGCCCGAAAATGTGCTCGGAGCAGAGGGCGGTAAACTGACGATGAAATCTATTGCCAAGCTGGAACAGGGTGAAAGGTAAATTGTTTCCTACTGTCGCTTATGATTGTGACTAAACCATGAATGTGTTGTTACAGCGACAAACCAATCGGTCCAAAATCGCTCTGCGACGGAAGCGTTATCTCCACGCTAAGCGTACTTTCGATCAGGCCCAAAGACGAAAGGCCCGAGGAAAAGCGTGAGCGCAAAAAGTTGCTCAAAGAGTACCGTGCCGAACGCAGGATAGAACGCAAGGCAAACACGCTGGCATTCAAGGTGGAAAAGCAAATGCAGGAGAAGAGCAAGATTAATGGCAACATGACTTCGGCCCAAAGGATCGTTTGAGTTCAGCGATCACTGTGGAGTTGTTTATGTGAGCTTTTCTATCTATGTTACTTGTATTTAAACTGTAGTTTCCTTTCCTTATATATAAAAGAAAAAAAATATTCCTGAAAAAAGAAGATTTGTTTCTGTTCAGTTTTATTGCTTTAACTCGCACCGAAAATAATAATTTAGTTATTGCCAGACGAACACCCATAGTGATCGTATCAAAATAATGCGATCAATCGATGAGTCACAGTTTGTTTGCATTGTGCTCGATAAGACAGTGCGTAAAGATGCCGCTGCAGTGGCAACTGTGCTGATTGATATTGCTAATGAACGTTGTAAGTGATTGCGCTGAAAAAGGTAAGATGATTCACTAAACACCAATAAAATGTATTAATTTACGCTTTATTGCATCAATTACAGTGTCAAGAGAATCATGAAAAATTGCAGAAAACAATATGAAGAAAACTCTCAACAGACTGCTGCTCTCATGCCGCACCAAAAATATTATACAACGCCACCGCAAACATACTCAAGTTGAAAAAATGTAGATAACACGTTTCCTGTTATTGAAAACCAATATACCAATGCCACAGTCTTGATTGAAGTGTGGTCGGCAACGGTTGGCTGATACAGTAAACTAATTGTCGGTTACAAAAAACGACACAAGTCGATTCAAATTTGAAATGGATACAACGTACCAAGCAGTACAAGCTACAATTCTCAAAGGAAATGTTGATCAGCTAAAGCAGTTATTATCGTCCTACAAAATAACCGATGTGGAGATACATTTGCAATTATCCGGGCCGTACGCCGAACTGAAGCATCGCAACATAGTCTTATCGGAAGAAATGGTACACTTTGTTGAGTATGAGCTGGTGAAGGGTAGCTATCAGAATGCTTCGAACGCTTATCATACCACTGAAAATAGCACCACAGCAAAGAGTACGGATGTAGCGAATCGTATTGCACACATGAGGCAATGCATTGATCTTATCATTACCGATCATAAAGCGGACTCGTACACGGATATTGATGAATGGTTGGTGCTTCGTTTACGCCATATCTATGCCCATGTGTTCTTCCTCAAAACGCACCTACGCCGGCTGCCACTGTTGCAGTTGCAGTTTTGTATCGCCGTGTTTCTGAAGCTGGTTACGGGCAAACCGATCAATGGTTTCGACGTGTACGCGTTTACCATCGATAAAGGTAGGTAATTGTTTGGCTAGTTTTGAAAATGCCATTTAGCGATTGATCTTCTCCTTTTAGAACGTTTAATTCGCTTCTTAAAAACAATTTACGATGCCATGACGAATGATACGGTGGCGGTGATGAGCCTGGATCACTACGTACAATACGTTCGATATTTGTTAAATCCTGCTGCCGTACCAAAGCTCTCTCGCGTTCCCAAACGCATCCGCACTTACATACAGCTGCATGTGAAAACGATTAATCCCTCCATATTGGAGGACATCCAGAAGGTTACTTCTTTCGCTGAACTAGCACCACCATCGAAACAGATCGTAAAATCGTTGTACGAAAAAATGATCGATTGGGATTATCGAAAGCGATCGCGTCGAACGTTTAAAGAGTTGCACGAAACATACTTTATCATGAAACAGCACTATTCCATCCGCAAGGTGATAGCATACATCGACGGTATGCGGGAAGGTCCGTGCAATGATCCACCACACATGCAACCGCCCGTACCCTCGCCGACACGAATCCGTGCGATTAAACGCACCCTACAGGTGATCGGAGAAATGATCAAAAGCACACGCGAATCACCCAACATAACGGCAAAACTAAATCGTATCCTGCAACTGATCACATCGGAAGTGCTGACCGAACGTACGAAGGATTTGAGGCAATTCTTTAGCCACGGTTATTCGCTCGCCAAATGGGAGCTGGAAGCGGAACGGTATGACCAACTGGGGGCGGTGTTTCAGAAGATTGAAATCAATCTTCGTGAAGCTCGCCGTTGGTTCGTGTACACCCAGACGCAACAGAATCTTTTAATCTACCGACGGTATTTGGCCTATCTGAAGGGCTGGGCTTCCGGTCGATCGAAGCGCTGCGCAGCTATATCGCTTTCGTTGGAACGGAATTTAAGGGCAGCTTGATTGAAACGTACCTTCCCGAGCAGCTCACCGAGGCCAAGATGCTTGTGCAGTACATGTTGGACACTTCGGAATCTGCCAATTGTAGTATTGATCCCGCAACGAAGGACGATTTGAAGTACATCGTAAAGGATCTACAGCTTCGCATCGATGCTATTCGCATAGAGAATGTCTCGCTCGGACATACAATCGATGAGTTCTTTTTTCTTGAAGGCTACATCCGCCAACCAACGTCAACGGTTGACCGGGTACGGCAAACCGTCGGCCACATTCTATCCGACACGGAGCTCGCTAGACGCCACAAGCTGGTACAGAAAACAGATTTGATGTATGCACGGGAATTGCTGGCGCGTCTGCAGATGGCCGAAACGGACGAAACGCGCCAGTACATGTGGAGCACCATTTGGACACGCTTGTCGAAGGAACAGTTCGGTGGATTGGACACACTGTTGGGCCGGACCGAGCAACGCGTTGATGTGGCCCTGGATGCAACGGTGAAAACGATGCAAGCACTTAATCTGCCGCTGGAAGATGACGCGTTTGTGCAGTTTGTAAACCGTCGGTTAGCGAAAAGCTACTACGAGAATGTGTTTGTGCTGGATAACAAATATCGGGTGTTGAAAGAGATTGTAAAGGACCGCCGGGCGCATCAAACATCCAACATACGCGGCGTGCTGGAGAAACTAAAAGAACTTCGAAAGGAGGACGAACTCATTTTCCAGCGTATGTTTGACGGATTGCTAGACAGCATGGAGCTTATATTGCGCAATTGCGAACAAACCACCGGCATCTTGCTCTCCGTTACGGATCACCTAGCGCTCGAGTATTGCCTGCTGGAAGCGTCGGAAATACTGTGCAATTTGGCACTGTTCCGTGACAACGCAGCCGACCTAGCGACTTTGCCCATTCCGGTAATTACGGGGCGCAATCTGAGAAACTATTTAGCACACGATGTATTAGCGTACGATACGCTAACGGCCTGTACAAATGCTGTCGTGATAAATGCACGATATTTGGTTGAAAATCGATTTAAATTGTATGGGTCTGCTGCAGCGACAAAACCGACAGTGCCACCATGCAAGGACCAACCCGGAGGTGCGAGAAAAAAGATGCAATTTAAGGAAATATTTCAACATCAAACCGAGTGGACAATGGAACAGGTGGAGTTTTTCCAAACTGTAAAAAACTTTCAAACAAGCATCCTACAGCAACGCATTTTCGATGCAAGGGAACAGAATTTCAACGTTGATCTGTTGCTTATGGGACGCAACTTTCTCGATCAGGAAATCGTATCCATTGCACTGGACGCAAATCCTTCCCAGTTTATCGGTCAACTGCTCAACTATGAAAGGAATAGTTTAAATTTTTTTCATCTTCTCACGCAACATCATAAAAGCGATGATCTAATTAAAAAGATACAGCTGTTGATTAACAGTCCCGAACTGTTTTGCACCAGCCTAGCGGTAAAGTACGGACTAATTGATGCTTTACGGTCGTTGTGGAACCGAGTTAACGAAGAAGCAATGAAATCGATCATTACCACCGAAATGTCTACCATCTTCATGCGACATTCGTCAGAGTTGATACGCGAACTGGTGCTTTTATTTCCTGCGGAATGGTTTGTTCAGCTGTACGATCATCTCGGAAACACAGTTCTGCACTGGGCGGTGCTACGCTCTGATCTGGATCTGTTGCAATTTGTGTTGTGTCGCTACAAAATGCTTCTGTATTCGAAAAATAAATTCGGTGATGTCCCATTGCTGATCGCTGCTCGATACCATGAGGACGTGGTAGTGCAGCTACTGCTCGATCACGGTGCTGATCCTTGGATCGAGCCAAAAATCATACAAACGATTGCAATTCAAAACAGACAGCAACTATTGCAACGATTTCCTGTTGATATAGGTCGAATCGTAGCAGCACAGGTGGACGGATACCGTAATAATCCCCTCAGGGCTGCTATCAAAGCAAACAATTACGAACTGTTCGTGGCGCTACATAAACAGTTTAGATATGAGCTGCAGAAAGGTGACCTGCTCCATTTAGCTGCTCGTTTGAACAAGGTAAACTTTCTGCGGTACATTCTGACTGAACTGATGCCACATAATGCTGAGGTCTACGTGGATTCAATTAGTCCGGATACTTCGTTCACTCCACTCATGGTAGCATGTGCCACAGGACATTTTGATGCTGCGCAGCTGTTGCTACAGCGCGGTGCTAAAGGATTATTTCAAAATGAAAATAATACCAGCCCCTGGCATTGTGCCGTATATGGCGGGAAAAGAAACATTCTTTCGTTGTTGCTATCAATCCCAAATTTGGATGTAAATGCGGTCACTAGAGACAAACGGTCTGCGCTAAGTATCGCCATCGAATCCGATCAAACTGAAGGTCAAATCGACTTCCTACTCACTACTGCCGGTGTGACGGTTCAGGCCGAGCACGTGTTACACGCTTGCCTGCACGGAAAGCGGAACATTCTGAAGCAGCTCATCAACCGTCAGCCAGAGCACTTATCGGCGAAAGATTTTCTACAGCGCAGTCCTTTGATGATAGCGGTAATTTTGAACGATGCTACCATGACACAATACTTGCTCGATCGTGGTGCCGACTGTAATACGGTGAATCTGCTTGGAATGAACTGTTTGCACGTTGCGGCGTTGAACAATTTCACGAGTATTACAAAAATGCTGCTAGTGGCACAGGTTAATTATGAGGCAGAAGACAGTTTCGGACGCACACCGCTGGTAGTTGCACTAGAAGCCGAACATCTTACGATCGTGGAACAATTGATACAAGGGGGTGCTAGTCCGAAGAGTGCACATAATTACCGGTTTAAAAATCATCGTAATGCAACGTTACTGCACAAGTTTACGCTAGAAAAACGTCCCCGTATGGTTGAGTATCTGGTTAAGAAACTTAAATTTCCAACAGATCTAATGGATGATGATGGTAAAACGGTGAACATGTTAGAAAGAGTTGGTTAATAAAATGCGAGCTTTGGTGCTGCAACTGAATGGTGTTAAAAGCAAAGTATTTCCAGAAAAGATGACGATAACATTTTTTTTTCATAATATCGATGTATTTGCAATTACAGCGTTTTGATCAAGTTTGACGCGCCTGGCCTGTAATCAACTCATCCCAGCTCATCTCTGCTGAGCGCTTCTGCACCGAACGGCCTCTCACCAACATCGGGGATGTAGCTCAGTGGTAGAGCGCTCGCTTCGCATGTGAGAAGTCCCGGGTTCAATCCCCGGCATCTCCAAACTTTTTTTTGTTCTTTTTGAAGATTCTTTTAATTGATTAATGGATTAATAGGAATGTTTTATAAACGTGTTAAGGTAAAATGTTAACTCATTCATGTTTTACATAACTTTAATGAAAAGAAAGCTATCTTCGGCCCCTTTTTCTTATTGGAATAATCATCACAATAGCCTTATAAGTGTAATTATTGGATAACTTAAGCAATATTTACTTAAAAATGTGGAATATTTCTTTCAATACAAACTTCAACTTATCACATTCTGTCAAAAATGCCCGGTTTACATGGCGGAATACAGCCTTCCATGATCGAACCTGCTGCTTTGCGTAGATAGAATGTCATAACAACATAAAAACACTCCCGCAATCAGTTTTGTTTTCTCTTATTTTCCCTCACGATGGCTAGCAGTGTGCCACTGTTGCGAAATTCGTTGCAAAATAGAAAATACGTTCCGTTGCTGGTAAGTTCTTAAAAATTATAAATATAAGTCCTGTTACCACAGCCACAACCATAGTACGGTTATGTTGAACATCCCATAACGTGTTGATTATGAAACATTTTCCCGTTGGAAATAATGCGTATTGATGATTGACCTCCTCCACTTTTAGATCCCGCAGCAGTGTAAACACAGTGCGGCAAGTGCCAGCCACCAGCTGGAGAAAATTCGCGAGCGATTAGAAAGTGGCCCAAATTTCCAGGACTTTGTGCAACATCCGGACTATAACAAGGATGATTGGTCCGCGTACGAAGGCAAGCTGCGGCGAGAGAAGGGAGAAAATGATCGGCTACGTTTGCCGCCCTGGCTGAAGACAAAAATTCCGATGGGTAAAAATTTTACCCGCATCAAGGAACAGTTACGCGAGCTAAAGCTAGCAACGGTGTGCGAGGAAGCAAAGTGTCCGAACATTGGTGAATGTTGGGGAGGTGGCGAGCATGGCACACAGACGGCCACTATAATGGTGAGCACATGGGAGAAGATGTTTTCGTTACTTCGCAACTGATAAGCAGCGCTTCTTATAGACGCATCTTATCAATGAAAGTGAACGTGATGAAGTTACTGCTGGAAAACCCTCCACAAAGTAATTCAATGTTGTTTCCCCTTTCAGTTGATGGGTGACACCTGCACACGAGGATGTCGTTTTTGCAGTGTAAAGACGGCTCGGGCACCACCACCACTGGATCCGGCAGAACCGTTAAATACGGCCACGGCCATTGCATCATGGGGTTTGGATTATATTGTGCTTACATCCGTCGATCGGGATGATCTGCCTGACGGAGGGTCTAGGCATATAGCTGCAACGATTAAAGAAATTAAGAAGCAGTAAGTGTTAATGGGCTCTAGGTTCCGAAGTTCTTGCAAACTGGTGTTGAATATTCTGAGCTTTCCATAGAAATCCACGTATTTTCGTCGAATGCCTGGCACCGGACTTTCGAGGTGACCTTGAGTGCATCGAAACGGTCGCCATGTCCGGATTGGATGTGTACGCACACAACATCGAAACGGTGGAAGCACTGACACCGTTTGTTCGCGATCGTCGGGCTCGCTATCGCCAGAGTCTGGAGTGTCTGGCGAGTGTGAAGCGGTTCAATCCGAATCTCATGACCAAATCCTCCATAATGCTTGGGCTTGGCGAAACGGACGAGCAAGTTGAACAAACACTCATAGGTACGGGCAGGTTTTAGTGCCACGGTGCAAGAAATTGCATTTCATTACCCTCTTTTTGTTCGTTAGATCTTCGTTCGGTCGGTGTCGATTGTCTTACGCTTGGACAGTACATGCAGCCCACCAAGAGGCATCTAAAGGTGATCGAATACGTGACGCCGGAAAAGTTTAAACACTGGGAAGAGCGAGGCAACGAGCTTGGCTTCCTCTACACAGCCAGCGGTCCATTGGTACGCAGTTCCTACAAGGCGGGCGAATTCTTCATCACCAGCATACTGCGTAATCGTGCCACGGAGGAAGCGTCTAAAAAGGCAAAGGAAGACACGGAAGCGGCCAAGGATGTGTAACGTTCTTGAATTGCAGAATTCCTTCACTTCCTGAGCCAATGAAATTGTTATGCTTTTGACGGCCATATGTGCAATAAACGTTATTCGCTTTAAACACATGTTGAAGCGTTTAAGCATTTTCTTGCTCTATCCCAACAACACATTCGTTTCATATTAGGGCTGCCCGTAAAACTTCTTCTTCAAGGGAATGCTTTGCGTTTGCGCATGACCGCCTACGTTCATACCGATAACGCGCAATGTGTGCTGGTGTGAGAAGGTAAGGTACACGGTCCAAAAAATCGAACAAGTTGCCACTCACCGTGCGCCTGACGCGTAGCGTTTGGTCGTCAGAACCAAACAGACTTGAAAGGTGAACAGAACGGACGGTCCTTCTATTCCTGCTCCTGGTGGGAGGTCCAACCGTGGGCCGAAGGTGTTTCCAGCTGCTCGCACGAGAAAGCGACAGAATACGGTGGCAATAAACGGAATCTGGTTCGGTTATTAATTGGCTGTCTGCGCTATCTGCAAATTATATACCAGTGCTCTCGGGTTAGTTGAATTTTGCAGGTACCTCTAAGCGCATTTCTATTTTCAACAAGTGATAACATACAGATGAATTCTGTTTTCTTCTACCAAAGAACATCTTCTCACAAAAAAAAAGATTTTCGTGCTTGTTTGTGCTTGTTTTGTTCGCTGCCAAATGAACGATAGCATAATCGTAGTAAATTAGCAAAGATAAGGTGAAAAATAACGAAAAATGAACTTACCTTCCACCTGTTCGTTCCATATGGCAGGATTGTACGACGCAACCGGATACACGAGCAAGGAGGCTGTGTGCGTGTGTGTCGGAATTTGAATCGTAATTAGGCTGATTCGTAAACTACGTGACGATGCCCAGCGCTAGGAGGATGATCCTGGGGCATGTCATGTCCGGTCTGTGCACGAAGATGAACCGCACCAAACAGCTTCCGGCGGATCTGATGGAAACACCGCTGAATCGGTGCTTAAATACCTTCGACATAACGCTGCTAGGTGAGTTTTGTTTTTTGTAAGCAAGTTTGATGCCCGTCGAGTTTCTAGGAAAAGAACAAAAAGTATAATTAATCTCCAAAGCAATGTTATTACACGTACCATTCATTCCTCCATAAACGCACAAACACTCACACACACACACATACATACGCAAACATTTCATGGCCTACTACCCCGTAGCGAAAGCAAAAGGATACAGTACAAACATCCTTCGTTACGTCAAAGTAAACAGGTGGCAGTTGTATTGTGTTGTTTACATCCTTTTTTGTTTACATTATAGTAGTTCTGGAAATTTTAAGTATTCCTAAAATGTAGTTAGTTGATTCTTTTACCAAATGCCTGACGTTTTTTGCACAAGTTACTTAATGTGTGTTAGGTAAGGTAGAATGGAAAAAAAGAAAATCAACGTAACATTGCTTCATACATAATTGATTCCAATAAATATCTGACTGTTTCGGTGAATCCGGAACTGGAATCAGGATCAACATATGTTTTTTGCCCAATTTCACTAATCAGAGTCTATATCTATGACACAGCCTTAAACATATGGAACCATACATGTTCAAGGACGTGCGAACAGGAGAGCATTTTCCACATCTTGGCTATATGATTAGCTGCAAAGACTACCTTGTTCCTAATGCCTTTGGAATAAATGAAAAAACTTAGCTTACTACTCTAGAGGCTCTTAAAACTGATGCTTCCTAATGCCCTGCTACAATTTTCCAAAAATACTGTGAAACTTTACCCGTTCGCTATCAGTCATTTGACTCCCCTGATCGGTTTAGGTTAGATTAGGCTCCTGAACGAAATATTAGAACTTTTAGGTATTTTAGCTCCGGAACGATATATCCGCAACGAGCCTCTGTTAGTGATGATGCAAAACATTAATAATTGCTACACTCAATTTCACTTCCGCTCCTCCATGTTTCAGAAATGATTGGCCGTTGCTTTACTTTAGAGTTTGGCTACAGGGGCCATGCACGTAATCTTTGAATAAATAAGTGTACAAATAAATAGCAAACCACCATTAATTCAATGTTTCCGTTTTAGGTATCGGTCACATGGTCGGTGCCGGAATCTACGTGCTCACCGGTACCGTTGCACGAGAAATGGCTGGTCCTGCGATCGTGCTTTCGTTCATACTAGCTGGTTTAGTTTCGCTACTAGCGGCCCTTTGTTATGCGGAGTTCGGAACCCGTGTCCCCAAGGCGGGCTCGGCGTATGTCTACACGTACGTATCGATCGGCGAGTTTTGGGCATTTGTCATCGGCTGGAACATTATCCTAGAGCACATGCTCGGTGCGGCCTCGGTAGCACGTGCCTGGAGCGGCTACGTTGACTCCATGCTGGGTAATATTGTGGCCAACATTACGATGGAAATTACGGGCGAGATGCACGAACAGCTGCTGGCAAAGTATCCCGACTTTCTGGCTTTCTTCGTGTGTCTGAGCTATGCCGTAGCACTGGCGGCCGGTGTCAAGGCAACGGCCATGATAAACAGCATACTGACCACGGTGAATGTGGCCGTCATGGGGCTGGTGGTGGTGTTGGGCTTCTGGTACGCATCACCAGACAACTGGTCCCTTCCGGAGCAGGGCTTTATGCCGTACGGGTTTGGCGGTGTGTTAGCGGGAGCGGCCACTTGTTTCTACGCGTTCGTCGGGTTCGACAGTATTGCCACGTCCGGTGAGGAAGCGAAAAATCCGAGTGTATCCATACCGTTGGCCACCATTCTGTCGCTGTGCGTGGTGACAGTTGGGTACGTGTTGGTGAGCGCGGCGCTAACGCTCATGATTCCTTACAACGAAATTAATCCGGCCGCGGCACTACCCGACGCGTTCGGTAT
This sequence comes from Anopheles maculatus, assembly GCA_002091835.1. Classification (NCBI taxonomy): domain Eukaryota; kingdom Metazoa; phylum Arthropoda; class Insecta; order Diptera; family Culicidae; genus Anopheles; species Anopheles maculatus. Next base: position 11,679 of record KZ064174.1, on the reverse strand, counting down.
GCGCGGTATCACGTGGGCCAAGTATGCGATATCCACGGGAGCCATCTGCGGTATGACGACGACTTTGCTCGGATCGCTCTTTGCTTTACCCCGCTGTATGTATGCGATGGCCAGCGATGGATTGCTGTTTTCATGCTTCGGCAAGGTTAACACTAAGACGCAGGTACCGTTGTTGAATCTCGCACTGTCTGGCATCTGCAGTGCACTGTTGGCGCTGCTCTTCGATCTGGAAAAGTTGGTAGAGTTTATGTCGATCGGAACGCTGCTCGCCTACACGATCGTTTCGGCAAGTGTGATCGTACTGCGCTATCGGCCGATTTCGGTAGAGGAAACCGTCCATCTAGCACCTGACACACCCGGAACGGATGAGGAAGATGGTGGGCCAGTCTTGCCTGGCAGTGGTAGTGCTACAGCTGGCGCCGCTGGAGGTGGCATCGATTCGTCCTCTCAGTCGAGCACGATTGACCCATCATCGCCTACGAGTGAAATGATTGAAATTGCACTGGCCGGTAGA
>KZ064172.1:0-10347 GCA_002091835.1 Anopheles maculatus | reverse complement strand
ATCACTACTAGAGCTTGACAATTATAAAGTGAACAGTTGTAGCTCGAGAGAGAAAATAAATAAATTGAACACTCGTTAAAGTGCAGCAAGTTTTGTTTGCAACCACCGACTAGTGCTTAACGTGCTAATGCATACAATCGATTTTCACACTTTTCCCGCTTTTCCTTTCCACCGATGCCGATGGGTCTCTCTCGATGCAACGATGCGCAAGGAATGCGAGAAAGGAAATCAAAAACTCCGACGCAACGGAATTAAACCGTGCCACGTGCAGTGTCCATCAAACGCATCGGGCGCGTATTGAAGCGTGCCGAGCGAAACGATAAGCACACGCAGCAGCATAATTTCGGGCCCGGTACGCAATCTTACCGCAATCTGACGCCTTCAACTGCATCCTTGATCGGTGGACACGGCGGGCATGACTGACTTTCGATGCCTTCGATGTAACGCCAATTAAAAACAATCTAATCCAATCTAATGGACCGACACGCGTACCACCCACCGTGGTGTGGTGAAAATGAGATGAAAATAAAAGGTTGATGGATGCTTTGTAGGCAACAGATTCGGATAGCTGCATCAGCGGGAAAACGGATGCATGGATTGCGAGAAAGTTTAGAAAAGGGTGGCTATCGTCCACGAGCTGTGGATAATGTGCAAATAAGATAAACAAAAATTTAGAAACCCTTTGAGATAAGTACATTACTTATCAACTGACGGCTTAGGATTGAGTTGCATGATTGAGAAGTAATAGAAAAAAAATCCACATCGGTCAGGACATCAAACTCGTGATAACGATTATCACTGGCAACAACTTGTTTGCATAAATTTCCTACTGAAACAAACTCCTTTCAACGAACAAAACGACCTATTTGGAGCTTAAACAAATGACTTTAGTTGTCAATATGGCAATATGGCCGACTATCTTCACCGCCCTATAGGCCTCATCATTTACTGGGCCTTATCATCCAACCGTCCTTTACATGTTCGGGAATCTTGTTGCCGTGTTTGTCTTGTGTCCTCTGCAACCATTATAGCATATTTTTAAATTATATACATTTTTGACGACCTATTAAATCACCTCTCGCGGTAGTGAAAATACGCCGTCTAGCCTTCATAATGGCACCTAATAAATTAATTACATTTTTTACGAGCAGAGGATTAACTATACAGCAACCGGTAAAATTGAACGAGGAAGCTAGTAAAAGCAGGAGGTTCTGTATCAACCTTTAAATTGAACATCAAATAAATAAATAAAATCTTCAAATAATTAATGTAGTGTCATACATGCAAATACGAGACAATGGAGAGACTTATAATTTATTGCACAATCAAATAATATCAGAGCCCCCCAAACCTATCAAAAATGGTCAAAGAAAAGCTCCTTCAACATGGGACAAGCTATACCAGCGAGTTAACAAGGGATACGGTTAAATTATCGTACTTAAGTCTTCTATGATTATTTCGAATTCCCAAAAATAATTATGCAGAAGACTCATATAATACCATTTAAGGATTAATAGTACTAATCATAATTCTTCGATACCAGGGAAAACCATGATCGAAGACAGAAATAGCTATAAATCTACGGCTATAAAATGCAGAAAATTAATCGAGGAAGAAGATGATTTCTGATACAATATTTCTTATATTATAGTACATAAAAAATTATTTTGTTGTTGTTTTAATGATTTTAATGAAGTTCTTTAATTGGTAACACAAAAATGATTTTCTTCTTCTTTCTTGGCCTAACGACTTCTTAGGTCATGCCTGCCATTTCTGGCTTACTAGACTAATTGATACCGCATAGTTGGTTAGTCAATCCTCACTATGGGGGAACGGCCCAGATGAGACTTGAACCCCGGTCCTGCCGTGTGAAGACCGGCGCCGCTGTCGCATCACCACCGGGCCGCCCCTGGTGGAAATCACCTAGGGATTTGAAATCTGAAATCTTGCGAAGGCTCACACTGGAAGAACCATGTGCGACGAAGAGGGATTAGAAGAGGAGGCGTACGTTTATACAGTAGGATATAAAAAAAGGAATGCCAGCTAGACAAGAAGGGGAAGGATGTAGGCAATGAATAGCTTGAGACCATGACCAAGGTGCATTTGAGCAAACATGGAAAATGATTGGCGGCCTAGCCTTTGCTTTAAGCCATGCTCAAATATGAGTATACGTGATTTTGATTGCATTATCAAAAAAAAAAAGGCCCATCATAATGTAATCGTTTCTATGAGAAAACAAAACGCCCATCGTAACGTAATTTAAACATAACAAATGCCAGCGACACAAAACTGCACGAAAATACCGACCAATTTTGCTTAATTTCGAAGCCACTGGTTCCTTGGACCATTTTCCATAGCGGAAGGCACAAAACAACAAGTATTCGATATAAATTCACCAAGTTTTTCGATGCTATTCTTCAATAACTCATAGTACTGAATGTCAGCAAAAAGATTGCGCTAAGAATGCGCTGAGATTGATGATAAATGTTTCAGATTTATGGGTCCATAACTTCTTTTGACAGAAGGATTGATCAAAGAAATTTAGCGCATTCTTTTTGACAGAACAATTTAGCGCAATCTCGAGATTGCGTCCCATGTAAACTAGCAGTAAAAATTCCAATTTTGAATAAATTAATATAACAAACTAAAACACACACCAATGTACTTACCATGTTTTGTTTCACGCAACATTCGTCTGGTAATTGAAACTGGAACATCATCTGAGTCTGAAACAAAGACATATACAGTCTATATCCGACTTACGCGGATAATGGGGACCAGAGAAATACGCATTGTCCAGTAGTAATATTACTTTAAATGGTATTCCATTCTTGCTGCAATATTGTTGAACCTCAGGCACAAAACTTTCTTTGAACCATTCGATGAAAATAGATCGTGTAACCCAGCCTTTAGAATTGTGTTTCCAAGTGACTGGTAATTTTTGCATGTCTATGTTTTTGAATGCTCGTGGTTTTTTTGCGCGGTACACTACAAGTGGTTTAAGCTTCAAGTCTCCTGCTAGATTACTTCCGAGCATTAAAGTAGTTCGATCCTTCGCTGCTTTGTAGCCTGGCATCGTTTCCATTTCTTTCGTGGTGTAGCTTCTGGATGGCATTTTTTTTCCAGAACAGCGCTGTCTCATCAACGTTAAATATTTGACTCGGAAGATAGTTTTGATCGTCAATCAACCACGCAAAACTGGAAATAAAAGCCTCAGCAGCGATTTCATCCGCACTTGCGGCTTCGCCGTGAATTCTTATGTTACGCAAGTTTACACGCTTTTTAAATCGAGCAAACCACCCAACACTTGCTGTGAATGATGATTCTGCATCATCGTCTTTTCTCAAATCATTGTACAAAGATAACGCTTTATCTTGAATATTCATTGTGTTCAGTGGAATCTTTTTGGATGGGATGTCATATCCTCTATCCAAACTAGCAACAATTTCTCCATTTTCCTGATCCTGTGTTATTATCCTGTGTCGCGCTTCTGTGTTATTATGGTTCCTTCCATAGTAGCACTGTTCTTCACTGATTCCAGGAACCGCTGCTTCGAGTTGACTATTGTCCTTATGGTAGACTCGTTCCGATTGGTTTCTCTTGCAATCGCTGCGAAACTTTTTCCGTCTTCGTGTAGCTTTATGATGTTCATTTTATCGGCAAAATTAATGGAACATTTCTTGCGGATTTCGTAACGGCCAACGTTTATTCTTCGTCTGGAATTCGTAGAATTTCGTTATGGCGGCATTTGAGAAGTGGAGAATTTAAATCGATGTCATAAACCCAATCTACTGTCAAATTTTTAAAACCGCCCAGCCCGCAGAATGAGTTACCTTTACGGGTACAACGGTATGAAACAACGAGAAACCAGTAGAAACTCACTCACGGGGCGAGTGTGACGGTTATGACAACGTAGGAATGAAAGAGACAGGACGAGCCACTCGTACGTGTGAGATACCACTGGACTGTACCGGTACAGAAAACAAGAAAAATACTGCAAAATATACAGGAAAAAGAATAAAAAGAAGAGTTTTGTTTTGATTTGACATTGTGTACAAACGTTAACCACCAGATCATCCTAAAAGTATTCCTTTTGAATGCATTTTGGAAGACGATGAGGATGAATTTGATGAAATGAACGGATGCTACAATGAGAATGATGATGAGGATATAGCTAACAAAATCCAGTCATTTAGAGATGCCTTTAAAAACTAGGCTGTATATTATAAAGTACTACACGCTACGATGAACAAGTTATTGCATCTGGAGCGAAATAAAATTGAATTTTACTTGCCGTAGGATTCCAGAACACTTCTGCAAACTCGCCATCCTATTTGGAAAAGAAATTGTGAACGTTGCATCAGAAGAATATTTTGAAGAAGTGTAAATGTACAACATGTTTGATTTTGTTCCTATAATCCTTTATTATGTGATTCAACATTAAACAATAATGCATCAAATCCATTAAAGTTGTGTTTAGTTTGATTCCAACAATTCCAGTGAGTGTAATTGACTATCAAATGAAACAATTGCTGGTATTGGCTATCGTGTTCAGTCAACTAATGACATTATTATACTTTGCAAAAGCCTACACGAACAGCTAACTTACTTACTATATATCATTCATAACATAAAGTAAATTGATTGGTAAAAATAATCACTTTACTTATTATCCTCCACAACATTTATCATATATTAGAGATCAGTTTGAACCTAACTTACTTGCCAATATTTTTTGTTCTTCAAGGTTCCCTACTACGAGTTTTATCTATGTAAATATATGTGTATATTGTGAAAACTTTATTTTAGGTTCGGGAAATCTTCTCCCTTGTCCAGCTACATTGATCAATTAACTGCTTTATCGACAAATGATTGATAATATTACCTAATGTGGTATCCACTTTGAAAGCTTGCTGGATGTACCGGAAGGTGAAAGGATTGTTGAGGTAGAGTTCATATTTGCAGAGGTTTGTTGGCTAAGGGATGATGACCGTGAGAGCAACGGAAGAGGATGATCGTTGAAAAAGTGATGGAACAGGATTTGATGTGTTAGCAGGTGCACACCAGAATTTTCACACCAGAATTTTGTCGTGGATGATCGTGGATGTAGCGTGGGTGTGCGGAAGTGTTTTTTTCCGTAGCAGAATGCTGTTGCGTAGAAAATTATCCTTGATCTACCTGCGAATCAGCAGTATTGTCACGATCTATTATACGATAATAGACTTATTCCATTGCACCCTAACCAGAAAGTTTATCTTGAAGAAACAGCTGCATTTCACTGGTCCCACGTCATAGTCGTATTTAGTGATGAGTCGTGTAGCACTGTGGTACCACAGTTGCACAGCACAGTAAATTGTGGTACTACACTTGCACAGCTGATATAATTGTGGTACCACACTAAAATGTCACATCTCATCAATGCAACATAAACGAATGAAGTTGCAAAAATTCAAATCTCTTTATAAAACACATTTTTGTATCATCGCACTGTGTTGGGCACAGTAACTGTGGTACCACAGTGTTTGTGGTACCACAATTTCTGTGCAGTTGACATGCGACTACACACTTTTTGTATCATCGCACTGTGTTGGGCACAGTAACTGTGGTACCACAGTGTTTGTGGTACCACAATTACTGTGCAGTTGACATGCGACTGCACACTTTTTGTATCATCGCACTGTGTTGGGCACAGTAACTGTGGTACCACAGTCACAGTGGTACCACAGTGCTACTGTGTCATCGCACGGCTACTGGGCACAGCAACTGTGGTACCACAGTGTCTGTGTCACTGCACAGTTACTGTGTCTTTGCACAGCTAGTGTGTCATCGCACGGTTACTGGGCACAGGATTGATGTTGCATGGAAGCGATGTGACATTTTAGTGTGGTACCACAGTAACACAGCACAGTAGACTGTGTGTGGTACCACAGCACAACACAGTCAAAAGTGTTACTTGACACAACACTAGTCGTATTACTACACGATCTGTCCAACACGCAACAGAAAGCGAATCAAGTCCAGGAAAGGTACATCTCATTCTCATATGTAATAAAAAAATCCCTTATATACTTCACAGCTACTCTATACGAACGGTCAAACACAGCTGATGGAGATGTATGAGCATGCGCATAGACGTGAAGAAGATGAAGATATAAAGCAAGCATCACACATGTGAGAGAAAAGATAGATACACGAGGGGGAAAAAGAAAAAATAAACAAACGGTTTCGTTTTTTATGTGTCATGTCAAAAATCATTATTTCATGACCGCTGTTAAACCATTGTCCGCTGGATGCCAGATCGTGAGACCCCCCGTGAAATTGCATTCGGGGGATTCTCACACATACCATCAAAGAAAAATCACTCATCCCTGCGGGCTGGGCGCGTATCTCCGAATCCGCGTATGTCGAGTACCGTGTATGTCGGATATCGACTGTACATAGTTAACGGTGATGCTATTGACAAGTTCATCGATACAATGTATTGTTCGAGACCAAAATTCAGCGTGTTGTTGAATTGTACAGGTAATGCCGTGGACAAGTGTTGTCAACGGATATGATCGCCAACATGCCAACGCAATCAGCTGTACAATTCTACAGTGGTAGGTAGTCAAAATCGGACACTTGAATTTCAGACGATTTTCCTACTTCGTGACGCTTTTACCAGTGGTCTAGAATTATAAAACGATTCGAAAACTTTGCAGTTGGCTTCTTCTACTTCTCTTCTTCACGAACATGCAAAAAAAAGTATCAAAAATGTTCTTTTTTTGAAAGTTATGGGGAGCAAATGAAAAAAGTCTGTATAACGCGCTGGGCATTCAAAGTCGGACACCATACAATGTTTTGAATAACAAAATTTTTAATATATAATTATGGGTTGTTTATTCTATCGAATTCAAAACCAGACTGTTTCTTAACTCTAACATTTGAAAGTGGCTTACTTATAAGCTTCGACGGAATGCTGGCGTTGCGGAACTATGGAGAATGGGGTGGCGTGGTGTTGGTATGAATGCGGGGCGACGTGTCGGATGACACGTGCAGTGGCGTGGCGTCGTTCACCGGGCAGAGGCTGCAACATGACGATCGTTACCACCTGTGGGAACGATGCATGGTGCACCACGGCATAACTCCTCCGGGGGAAGTTCAGAGTACGTCCTCGAACTCAATTGTTTACATGTCCAGCTCCAGGTCGAACATTGATAGAGATCCTTTTCTTTAAAAGGCACATCACAGTAAACAGTATTACTAAGATCAAGGCTGAAATACCTCCTAGGCCAATGAACAGCAAAGTTTGGTGCCCGAACGTCTTTAATGGTACATGCTCTATGGGCTTGCGATTTTCCATAATTTTATTATGGATAAGGGAGATGTTGTCAGTGTGCTCAATACTCCAGTTTACCACGAGACCTGGCATAGCTCCTCTAAATTTATCGTCTTCCTTTACGTGCTCTTCGGATACAAAAGTATCATTGCCTAGTTTCGATGTACAGCTATGAAACGTTATGCCGAAATTTCCGAATAACGATCGATTATGTTGCTCACAGTTGGATTTCATGATCATCCCTTTCGCATTGTTGATGAGCATCTTGTCTGTTTGCAAAGATTTAACGGTGGTTTCGTTGTTAAATGTTGCACTGCTATTAGTTTCTTTTCCGTCATTATTGGGTATACGCAGATGTCGTTTAACGGGCGTAGTGTTAACAGTGTAGTGATAACAGTTGGATTTTTTTCTGTGATTTCTGTTGCTTCAACATCGCTAGTAGTAGCTATTTGGCGGTTTCCATAAACGGGAGCAACACGATCGCATCCATTTCTTTTAAGAAATTTGATTTGGATTCACATGATGTTCAATAAGACTATTCATGGTGGCCATTTTATCATTGATCTTGTTGTTTAGTAATTCGTTTAGTGTAATTTACTGGTTGCTGATAGGATTATTCAACGTTGTGTTAATGATGCGCAAATCATCGGCATCCGGAGATCCCGCTATCCATTTCCATCCTGTTCCGATGATGTCCCATCGCTTGTTCCTTCTGGATTTCATCGGTTTTAACATTTGAAAGTTAATCACGAGTTCCCTACTCTTTTGTTTAATTAAGCCAGAAATGGGTAGGTTATTATCTAATGTTACAAAGATAAAATCATTAGTTTCCACATTGGTCATGTTAATTGGATGACTAACTCTTATGTACTTGAATTTTACAATCGTTCATCTAAAAAGCTGGTTTGTTCGTTATAAAGGATTTACAATTTTTTGTTTTATCTTTCGTTTATGTCTTTTGATATTATTTTTGGTCGTAAATTTTCCTTAAATTTTCTTAGCATGAGTTGCTTCCTGTAGCTATTTTTTTTCTTGCTTATGTTGGGTATTAACGTTTTGATTTTCTCGTATTTCTGGTGGTTTTCCTAATTTTTCATTCCTCTTTTCTTGAACTAACTTAGCTAGATTATTTTTCAATTTTCTGTGTAATTCAGTGGGGTTGATCGTTTGATTATCGCTTTGGTTACAAGTTTTACATAATTTTGATACTATTCTCGTTTTCATTTTAATTTTTGGAAAAAAATAGCTTCGTTTAATCTGGGTTTCTACTTCCGTTATACTACGATGGGCGTGATCATGCTCTTTTTTAATAATTTCATCTTGTTCTATTTCATCACAAACGTCTTCTACCTGGTATTGAGTGATAACAAAATGCTCTTTTTGACTAAAATGTTTACGGTTTGATTCTTGAATTATTGGTATGATGCATTCTGGTGCTAAAATCACTGTTTGTTTTCCGTTGTGATACGTTTTGAGAACTTTTGTAACGGAATTTATGTCGAATTGTTTTCTTTTAACCGTCGTCCTTTTAAAGTGTGGGAATGGTTCATGTTGGATGACATCTTCTGTGGAAGAAATTTCCAAAATTAGTTGGTTTTTGAAATAGTTTACCGGCGTTTCTGTTGAATGAATGAAGTAGTCGTCTGATGTATCCGTTGGTGGTATGGTATCTTTTCTGGTAGTGTTGATCGTTCTTTCTGATGAATTTGAAGCTCTCTCTGAAATTGATGAAACTGTGTTATTGATCTTCATTTCATGTATCGGTTGTACCCAACAAAAATTTAGGTCCACGTTTTCGTCTTCATCTTCAGAATCAGACGGTTTGTCTTCGTCTTGCACTTCGTTATTATGAAGTTGCATACGATTCAATGTAAATTTACTTTTCATTGATTCCTCTTCCATTGGTTGTGGGAATGATTTTGTGTTACTATTTTTATCGTTAACATGGATGCTTGAACTTGGAAATTGTTCCATCTTTTTTGGGTCAAAGCTTCTGTTCGACTGTCTCTGTTCTGTTGTAATTTGATTCCTAGAATGTGTTGGAAAGTTATTATCGAGACGGTTAGCGGTATCTTCTGAGCAACGAAATTTACAAACAAAAGCGTATGCCGCTTCTAAATCTTTTGGGGCTGCTGCTTGAGCATATCCAAAATAAGGCTGTCTCAGTCCTGCCAGAAAAGCTGCTAATCCATCCTCTTCAATAAACTGATTTATCGCGTCCCAACTGTTGCGATATTTTTCATTCTGTTTTGCCTGGGATTTGATGTTTTGCACGATTTCATTAATCTTACCATAATATTTATGAATGGTAGTAGTGGCGCTCATTTTTGTTTGCCATAGTTGACTTTTATAGTAAGTCATTTCTTGGCGATCTCCTAACGCATTAATCAAAGTGGTTTTGATTTCTTCAAAATTTTGAGGATTTCCAGCTAAGCAAAGGATGTCTTTGGCTTTGCCTTCGATCTTATTCGCTACCGCGGTAACAAAAATGTTGTATTGTTGATCGGGTACCAAATTTCTGAAAATATTCAAAGTATTTTCAGCGGTTGTCAACCAGGAATGAAGTTGCTTCCGATTACCATCATACTTTGGAATGGACTTTATTGGGTCCGGTTCTTAACTCTAACATTTGAAAGTGGCTTACTTATAAGCTTCGACGGAATGCTGGCGTTGCGGAACTATGGAGAATGGGGTGGCGTGGTGTTGGTATGAATGCGGGGCGACGTGTCGGATGACACGTGCAGTGGCGTGGCGTCGTTCACCGGGCAGAGGCTGCAACATGACGATCGTTACCACCTGTGGGAACGATGCATGGTGCACCACGGCATAACTATATATTAGCATTTCGTTTGGCATCTATTACACCCTGTAATCTGTTGGGCATGCTTTGGACCACTTTTAAACAAAGATTTTAATATTTTTTCGCAATTTCTCGTTCAATGTTTCATCCAATCTTTTCAAATAGGAAGGTTTGCGTTTTGCAACCTTTTTTTAAAGTTTGTACCAAACATATTCAATTATGTTGTGAT
>KZ064171.1:0-19415 GCA_002091835.1 Anopheles maculatus | reverse complement strand
GAGTGTCGTTAGCAAACAGTATCTGATGGAATGACATCAGATTGGAAAATGCCCTTGTCTGTTTACTGCTTTTACCGGCACCGTGCCGACCAGAACATGCAAACACTCTACCCACCTTCCCAGCATGTTCCAAATACGACAACATAGTCCACGGCGACGCTTAGGATAACTTTTTGGCCAATCCATAAATAAACAAAAGCTTGGCAGCTAGCTAAAAAGGGTCAGTGGTTGGAGGTGTGAACTTGTTGAAGTTTGAAACAAGCGCTAATTTATCAGCCGACAGTCAGACATTGCCGCGATAGAACCATCCCGAGGCGACCCAAGTGCGGTAACTGACAGGCTTAATTAATAGATTATACTACACAATAAGGATGTCTGGCGAAAGTCGGGATTATGTCGAAGTCGAAGCGTTCACGAAGGATTACTCCCACGGAGGGCGTTGGTATGACGACCGACGGGAAGGTAGGAACATTTTACAGCTTACTCAGTTCAATATGGAGGTTTAACTTTTGCCCATTTCGATATCCATCACTTCCGAGGCGGGCCTCGCTGTTGTGCGTGGGGTGAAAGTTCTCAGCAGCGCACGATAGAATAGTTAAAGTTTTGCTACACTGAGCGCATGCACGCAGTAACGCACCTCGAACGTGTTTGACACAGCTTTACACGGTACCATTGGTTTCGATTGCGCAAAACTACAAAGAGAGGGGACGGAAGATACGTAAAATGTTCTCATCATAGGAGACAGCTGGTAGAATGGGCAGAGAAGTTTGGTTTCAGCTTAGCTACAGTATACAGTATGCGCAAACAGTACGCGTCGTCGATCCGATGGCTGTAAAAGCCTTTTTTTTCTTATTTAAACAGTAATCAATAGCCTTCGACCATGCACCCGGCTATATCAACACGGTGGCATAGATCCGGTGGATGGAACCCCACGCTAGAAGAAATGGTTGGCAGCGTCTAGCAGCTAGAGCATTACACCATCGAAAAGGATTGTCGCAATCGATTTTATCGGCTACGTGTCCAGAGGTCGTCTGTGGTCCTAGTAAGCACTCGTAATGCGAATACGAAGCCATCACTGCACAGGGATTCGCGTCCAGTCACTTGACTTGGCCGATGTCAGGCGTTGATATTGAATGACGATCTATGATAAACAATAAACTCGTTCGTGTCGCGTGTCGCCTGAACTTGTACGACGGTACGGCGAGGGGAATGAACTTTGCCCAAACATTCTAGCGTTTCTAGTTACGTGATGTGATCGTAAGATTTAGTTCGGGCATCATTGAGACGCACTCGCTGGTGACGGCATTTTAACGCTGGCCGTTACTAGTGCCGAGCAAATAAAACTATGTCACATGACCATCAAGCTATCGGGAAAAATATAACACCGTGCGCGGTGTAGAATTACCCGTGTGCCTTGTGGCTACAGTGAAATCGTTCGTATTCTTGGCAGTGAATCGTTTACGCAAGAGATGGATACGTCTGCATAGGAGCGAGGGGTATGGAGTGGTAAAAAGAAGTTGTGAAATAAATAAAGTTGATCTTGTAAATATTGAACCCATTCTATTGTGGGTTTAGATTTGTTTCCCTACGATATGGGAGGGATAAAGGGGGTTAATTCCTCTAAATATTTCATCCCAAATATTTCATTCTTATTGCATTGTAAACCATTGCACAGTATTGTACAATGAAGCCGAAGAGCTATAAGAATGGTAAGAATGGTAGATTTAAAACGAAAATAACAGTCGGAAAGACTGGGTATCGAATGCCATCAAGCTTACGCGTTACATAAAATCCCAGATATGAAGTCGGTCGACATAGTTCGATGTGCCAAAGCAGAAGATAAAACTGTTTTGCACATATTTGGTCCATTTAATGTCAATGTCTACATGTAAGTTGTGTACAATTTAAGGCAAATTACCTATGTAAAGCCTTAAAGTCTTCATTAGCAAATAATTTACGCTTACCATTTTGGTATTTTGATTATATCTTTGTTTTTTTCACTTCGACTAATAGTCGAAGACAGCTAGTTCTTCGTACGGGGGAATAGTTGTGATGCGAATAGGACCACCGTTCCAACCATTGAAGGTGTAAAACTAATAGTTTTATATTATATTAACACTTTGTTTAAAATGCGACACAAAGATGTAAGTTAAAATATATGAGCGAGACTATTACTATGTTTCAACACAAAAATGTAAGTAATTTAAAATATATGAGCGAGACTATTACTATGAAATTCTTCTAAATTTTACTCATCCAATGAAGTGGTGCAAATTTTAGAATTTCACTACCAGCCCAATTTTGTAACCGGATAATAGAAGCTTACTCCTCTGCGACACCGGGCGACACTAAAGCGTCAAAGTTCATGAACCATTTGATCAAATACATTAATTCGCTATATGACAGGCAACATGGACCAGCACTTTCCATACAGATCTGAGAGCAACGTCGAAATATGATAAAACGCGGCCATTCTCTGAAATACGGCAGAATTTGGTATTTTATACGTTCGCCGCTTCGTGTTTTGTTTCTCTGTAGTGGTTGAGGCGAAAAAGTTAGACATTCTTCGTAGGCTGTTTCAAATTCCGTAGAGATCCAGAAACGGACCTTGTGGTTCACATTTCAGGTTTGTAATGTTACAGCTCGATTCGACGCACAAGCTCATTGATTAAATTTTAACTTTTTATACAAAAGACATTTGCAAAGACATTTTGAGTGTTAAAATTAACGATTTATATATATTTTATTACATTAATAATAAACTTGTATAATTATTTTTTTTCAATACTAAATTTAATTATCAAAATTTCTTAAGTTATGCTGATCATTTTTCCTGATAGAGTTTGATCGTTTTATTCTTTCACGCAAGAGCTTGTTCTTTCTTATCTTCCTCTATGTAATAATAGCTTGATTCGACGAAATTCAATCGACTGGATATGACTCAACTCTATGAATACTATAGAATAAAAAACTGACGCTACTTTAGAGGATACGAATCGAAGGAAGCAAACTTGTTTGGTCAGTTTGATTAGATAAATAGATTTCCCTGTGCCAGTGAAGCTTGTTAAGTTATTTGTGATAGATCATTAATAATGGGCTAATGAAAGTGAGTCTACATACACCGCTAGCGCTACCGCTATGCTAACCGTTTTTTTTTGTTGGTGTTCATATGTAGATTGCAACATTAGTAACACATTGATGTGATCCAAGCGAGAAAAAATATTTCGATGATTAGGCTACAACCAGATTGCAGTGATGGAACACGATCAATTATTATTGTATTTTGTGCACAAGGTTTTGACACAGTTGAGCAACATTTCGCAAGCGGAATGTTGATTGAGATTTTTTTACGAAACATAATAAAAAATTTTCAATAATATGTACTGTTGTTTGTTCCAGCACTGAATACTGGCATGCTCAAAGAATGTAGACAAGTTCTTGAAGGTAACTAGCATTATGAAGATGAAATTGAACGTATCACGCACTCATTGGGGAGGTTTTTTTATACTTTTTTGTAAACTAACCAAATATCAGCAACGTTGGCGCGCTTTGTCGCATTTGGTGCACGAAATTTGGGGAAAACACGAAACTTTAGTCGCAAAAGGTTTTCTTTACGACGTTCCTTCAATCTGCTCAGACGTGCTGATGTCTTGTGATGGGAACCCGTCGCTAGAGTTTACCTTTCTGCATTTCGTTTTTTACCCTCATTTTTCTAACGTTTTTTTTTGCTGTCGGCTCTGTTAGCACTTTACACAGTCCATCGATAGTGACCCGGGCCCAGAAACGAAATCCGAATGTAATTCAGATTTGGTGATAGCTGCATTGCTGAAGTGTGCGGGTGGTATGGAATGGAAATGAGGCAAAAATTCACCACGTTGCCTCCTAATTATTTTATGGATCAGCTCGCAGTGGTGGTCAGAAACGTTAGGATCGCTACCGGTGGTAACGGTACTAACAACGCCTGGACGTTAGAATACGTTTCTTGCCGGAGGGTGGCACAATTGGTAAAACTATAAAAAACACTTTGCGTTTGTTGGTGTTCATTGTTGTTGTTCGGTCGAAGGGAGAGGTGTCACCGATTCGTTGCGTGTCACTTGATGTGAAAATATTATAATTATGTTGCCGTGATAAAATCTTCTATTTATACTCCGGTCCCTATGAGAACGGTGTGCTGAAAGTGTGGTGACTAGACGTACGGGGGACGGACCAAGCGACCTCCAGATACACTCAGATTGGTGGTGAAGAAATGTTAGCCGGTGTATTTGCATGCTTTTCATAGTTTTAGGTCAATGCATTTTTAAACCTAACTTACAAAATCAAACAAGTGTACATCTCGAAACCGGTCAAACCGTGTACGAAAGGCGGCTTCCACTAGGCACCTTCAACAGTTTTGGTAAAACAGTATCACGTTACTTAATCGAAGGAAATGAGCCGAGAGAATGAGAGTGCAGAGAGAAGATCAGATGAAATCAAGCCGTAATATAGGTTTGGCTTTCTGTCCGAATGTGATCGCCTCAACACCGGCGTGTGTTGGTGCTAGAATTGATTGGTATTGATGAGTGAAGCTACGAATGCGTGCAAAGAAAAGCTAGTGATACAGCGTTTTTCGCGCTTCCAGACATGTATGTTTTCGGTGCATTAGGAATAAAAAGTTCATGCATAGCAACACTGGATAGCGTCGAAGTAAAAGAAGCACAAGCGTACAGTGGGGACAAATATGAAATTAATATTTGTTTTTATTTTCAATGACATTCAAATTGCTGCCTCACGTTTCTGCTGTCGCTACCAATTGGATGAGCTTAGCCGAGCTGAGCACGACCGTGCGTCGGTTGGTGACATTTTTGACAGTGGACTCTGGGTGTTCAATTGAAAGTAAATTGAGGTCTCAGCTGTGGTACGTGTGCTTGTGTGCTTATACTTGCACGAGAACCGTACTATCGATCGTGGGCGTTGTGGTACATGCTGTTCTGGAAGGATTTATTTCATTTGATCGGCTGCCGCAACGCTCCACCCCCCAGGCTGCCAAAAAATGTGACCACGTTACGACGAAGAAATAAAAGGTCCTTTATTCCGTTTTTCTTTTCTTATGGCAACTAAATTCGCTTTCGTTTTCAACCACCGGTCAACCAGACCCTCGGAATCGTTTTTCGTCAGTGACCTTGACGATATCGATGTAAAAAAAACGTCTGTCCTCGACACGTTTCCACCTGGGGTCCACTTTGCTGCCAGCGGACGATAATGGCAATTTCATTCAAATGGGAACGACCCAAGTCACGCACCGTATACTAGAAGGCTGTTAAATCCAGGAGCTGTGTAACACCTGACCAAGTGCTTGCGACACTCTTACCCGTGAACGATTGAGCTGAAGTTTGTTCACCTTTCCTTCCATGCCTGAAGTTTTTAATTAACACAGTCGGACTCATTATGCGTCTTTCTTGGGACAGCAACGCGAGCATTATGAAAAAAAGTTGAGTGTTTTTTTAAAAAATAGATACGAAAGTTTGTGTTTTGTTGAGGGAACTGCTAAATTCTGACGACCTAGGTGTCGGTATAAACAATATTGTCTGTAGTCAAGACAACAACCAACACTGCAAATCACCACAAAATAGCCACAGACGTTTTAAATTCCATTCATTATTGTCAGAGAACCGTGAATGTTCCGAACCGAAAAATGACACTAGAAATGGCAGATCAATGACGCGTGACGTCAGCTGCAAATCACATTTTATGTTTGTTGTGCGTCTCAGCTTACATTAGGTACGGCTGTGCATTATCAAACGATGCAAACGATAACGATCGTGCCGAAAGGTAAGATGTGTACGGAATGTTTTGAATTATGACCCTTTTTATCATGGCTGCCCTTTAGCGCGGCATTGATGTTTTACGGAGTATAATTTATGGCTTTGGTGGTCCGGTTTGTTATATTTTTATAGTGCATCACGGGGTCCAAACATGGGACGTGAAGGATTTCTGGACACTGATAAAAACACTGAACCCGTGAAAATAACAAAATGTATAGAAAGAGAAGGAGTTTAAGAAAACTAAAAGGTGTGTTGGATGTTTGTTCTGATAAATCCGGTAGAACTGCTACAGTCGTACGTGCTTGCTGAGTTCGAAATAAAATACAAAACCCAACCCAAACAATACAAAAAAAAACACAACCAGCCTAACGCACACACACACGCACAAACTTCATTCAAGGAGGTTAATCCATTGGGACTCTAACTCCCGATGGGAGTTGTATCGCTTTACCCGTTGCTTAGCCTAGTGTTGTGGGTAAGCTCAGTGGGACGCAATCCACCACGGGATTGCGGTAATCCAGGGAGGCTGCGAACTCTATTCAACATAACCCAACAGTGTGGTAACGGTTGAAATAACACTTACTTGGAGGCTTTGGCACGTTTCGTTTAACCTGCATCCACTTGTAGGTGGGTGCATTCGGTTGGTTTTGTTGTTGGTGAGCGTGTTGTTGCTGCTGCTGCTGCTGCTGCTGCAGCTGCTGATGCTGTTGCGATTGTTGATTCGCCGGATGCTGTTGCTGCTGCTGCTGTTGTTGAGTATGCATGGTTTGCTGCAATACTGCCGCATGATGGTGATGATGATGTGGATGATGGGGGTGGTGATGGTGATGCTGGAGGTGTGAAAAATTAGTACCGACACCACCATTACTGTCGCCATCGTCGGATGCACTCGCGTTTAGCAGTACTTGCGGTGAGTCAATCATGGCCGCGGATGTAGCAACGTTAGGACTGCACTGACCAGAATGACCGAGTGCACTGATTTTGAATATTGATTTAAACTCATCCTTCTAACCCTGCTGGGCCTACTGCATTGCTTGTGACTTAACTCTTATCTTCGATAGGAGCTTAAACATAACAATTTGAAATAATACAACTTTGATTAAACAGCAAAACGTCTTATATTCACAGACTGATCCCATTATAGCGTTAGCTACCAGCTAAGCGCTTGGTCTAACACTGCAAGTGGTCAAACAATACATTACAATATCGACATAATCGCTACGTAAGTGGAATTCTACCTAACCAATAATCAACGGCGCCAGTCTCCACACGGCAGGACCGAGGTCCGAATCCCGTCCGGACCGCCTACCCGTACGCAGCACTGACTATCCAGCTACGGGCAAAACCAAGTCACAAAATGCTAGAAATAGAAGTAGAGCCAGAGAACAACAATATTTAACAAACATTAGTCTTTGCTCAATAACAATGAAAGGCTTTCCATCGTTCTCCTTGAAAGTACGAACCTTCAGGAATGAAGTGCAAAGTGTGTAGAGATCTTTCTCTTTTACTATAATGTAGAAAACTGCAACTGGCGTATAAAAAGCGATACAAAAATTCGCCATTCGTTTTTACCATGATAATTAACTTCGTTGGCTGCGTATACCGAAGCAAGAAAACTCATACAAGAATGACGTTAAATATAATTGTCGTTGTTTGTTGTTGTCACAACTTTACAGTTGCTTATTATCTATTTCTTACTGCTAAATTCGACTCACGAACTTAAAAAGTGGGGTTTGTTCTGCTATTTAAATTGCAATCTAAGCCCTAAACACGACAAGTTACAAAGGATATACTAACAAATGCTGTAGAATCTAGTTAAAAATCTTCTTATTTTTGTTTCAAATTTCATTTTTCATTCATCAAATTTTCAATTTCATTTGTAAAGCTAAAAAGAAAAAGATAATCCAGTGATGACTATTTCAACAAATACAATCTATATATGATAAGAAAATCAGTTAACTGCATGTGCCGATAAAAAAAAAAACGATAAAGAAATATTGGCAGTATCATGATTCTATAGAGTCCCGAGTAAACGCATTTCAATGCAGCATTTGGATGGATTACCGTTTCTCCGTATTACTCAACAATGTTAATTGCTATTTACAGTATATTTTTAGATCAGAAATTATCATCATCATAATAATTCATGTTGAATATTACGAATACTTCCTTTGATAACCGTATTGCTGTACTTTATTGTATATACATATATGTATATGAGTATCTTATATAAAGCCTTTTTTTTGTACAGTACCACGAAAGCAAATATTACAACATAATTGCAATATTAATAAAATTATAGTAAAAAACAATAAAAATGCGGGTTTTCTTTCCATATACTATAAAACATTATAGCTTTTATACATTGTATACAAACCGGCTCCAACATCCAAGCACAATCTTTATCATTTGCTTTATTTGCTAAACATTCTACAAAACCCAACTACATGCAAGACACCAAATGAAAGCTTTCAGAAAACCCTAGCATAGCACCAAAAGAACACAAACCGAAAAGCCACATGTGCCGCACTTAAGACTTTACGAACATTACACATATAACCCAAAATTATTGATTTTGACAACAGCGATGAAAATCGAAGATTGATTATTCTTCACCACACCATTGTGTGCGTCTGCTTCCATAAATGTAGACGTTAGGAAAAATGGCAACTATGGCCTCAAATGCCTTCAAATGCACGACGAAGAGGAAGAACGGGATTCATCGAGAAACCGAAACGGCAGCACGAAGCTCTCGCACTTTCCGCTTGTACAAGCAAACAGCGAACGTAGATAACACTGCTACATTGGCATACGGCGGTAGCAGCATCCACATGGGATCTAGGATAGACCATGGAAAAAGGCGCACGAGACAGTAAGGCAACAGTGCCAAACGGCTTCATGTCTATGTACCCAGCCCACGAGAGCAGTAACTGGAACATTTTTCACATTGTTTCTTATTCAGTTAATTAAATGAGAAGAAATTCACATTGTACTGTAGCGGTTTCGAGTTTTGCTTGTTGCAAAAAACACAGTTATTTTATTGCATCATAATATTATGATAGATCGAGCTTGCTCACATTTCGTTGCACATGGAAATGGGCTTTGTGTGAAAATATTGTCGAATGTACGTTGACGGATAAGAAGGCCGACAAGACGGATGCAATCGTTTGTATGCGCGAATAACAAGCAGCTATCGTGAAGATGCGATCCATTTCCGTTATTCTTACAGTTAACTGGATCAACGATTGCGATCAGAAGTTGCAATTAAAATGGAGGATGATAATTGGTGTTATCAGAAGCAGACGCCACGAAACCAATCACTGTAAGAGCCTTTGTGAACCCCCATTCTATGCCTACTTGGGGAGATACGCCACATACGGAGCTGTCGGATTTGGGTGAAAGATTCGATCGATTGACAAATCGAAGGATCGATTTTCCTTCTTTATCTTCGTCTGTGCTGCACGCCCCCGTTCACAGTTATGCACTCTGCGAGTACTCGGCTTACCCGACTATGGGGACGTAAACAGAGTTGCTGTCTTTACGTACAGCACGTTTGTTTATCAGCACAAACTACCAAGTAGATGATCAAGCACATTTGATCAAGCTACTATACACTGCTGTTCACACACACGCACAGCTACACACACCCATACACAGCCACACATGCTAAGGTGTACATCTCCAGTCTAGGGTCCACTCCCTGCCATAGACATAGGTGGCTTATGCGATTTAACTTCGATTTGATATTTGTTTTTTTTTTTGTTTCTTTACTCTAACTTGAACCGATCGTTTTATTTTTCGCTTTTCAACGCAGCACATGCTAGTACGCCTATACTGCGCTCCCTCGATTTCTTATCATTATCCATACTTTGACCATCGGGTGTTGTATGCTACAGGTTCCGCAATGACTTATTCGTTTTTTCTACTTTTTCACCTTGACAGGACGTGTCGATTTGCGTGGACTAATCAATCAGTTTGTCAAATGCATCTTCATTTGTTTCACATGCCTTCCTCTGCACTGTCCGCCTTGCCTGTTCCGTTCGGTGGACGTGTGTTGTGCCATCACGTCGAGTTTACGATACATTTTTTTAACTTTTTCTCAAACCTCCAGTTAGTGCAATCGATTGAAATTCAACAGAAGAAGTAGAGGAAGAAGAGCTGTAGAAAACTGTGTATAGAAATGTTGTTTTTCGTTTTTTTACTTGAGTAACCTGCTATATCTTATCCCTGAACTCAACCGTTCAGAATGGCCTGATTTGTAATGGATAAGGGCAATGTGTTCGGTGTGTTCGAAGATGTTTCGCTTATTTTTACTATCAGACGATCGAATTCTGCTGGTCAATCGAAGCTACCAAATATTGCTCAACACATTAACTGTGCTCCAGCTCATGTTTCATGCCCGGCAAAACAATATACTTTAAAATATGATTTAGCGCTACGTGTCTGCAACAGTATTACTGGCACAAGCTCTTCGAATTTTGAATTTTGGGATTTATGGGGGTTATGGGATTTATTATACGTCAAATG
Organism: Anopheles maculatus; assembly: GCA_002091835.1. NCBI lineage: Eukaryota > Metazoa > Arthropoda > Insecta > Diptera > Culicidae > Anopheles > Anopheles maculatus. The sequence continues at coordinate 9,087 of KZ064171.1, read as the reverse complement.
GAAGCGTTTAAAAGAATATTATATACTGTTAATTACAAGTGTTGTAATAATCAGAAGATAGTTCGATAAATAACCACTGCATCAATGTACAATATTTTATTCCATATGGATTTTTTTATCCAAAAACATGCCAAATGCGGCACTTAATAAAAAGGAGTAAGATAAATTCATCATATTGACCATGTGAATGCTTGAATTGGCTTCCAAACAGCCTACACCGTTGACACCTGCCCTGGTTGCCATGGTCACGTCATTGCGCTTGTCATTGATTCTGAGAGACTTCTACGCACTCGGAAATCAGGAAAAGATCGACAGTCGACGATAGTCTCGACATCACTTTCAGCTTACTGGGTATCGAGTTAATTCTCGAATAAAGATAAATGAATATCATTTTTTAAATCTTCTTTTCGCTTTTCCTCTTAAGGAGATCCGATACCATCTAACGCCACTACAAAAATAAAACATTGTGGGAAAAGGAATGGACAAAATTTACAGTAGTAAAGATAATAGTTTATCCTCCTTTCAACTGTGACGCTCAAGCAGTTTGAAACTGTAGCTCATTCCTTGTTTACGTCTGTGGATATACACATTGTGCTAAGCCGTACTGAGGCTGTTATATTTTTAGCCAGCGTACCTTTTGGTTGCTTACATAGTGCTAACATTAACCGCTGTCCCCGTACCACACTTTAGAACCGAACAAACATGTCAGGGCAACCGAGCTCGACCCGATAGCTTACTAAGGAAGGAAGTTACATATTCTTTTCTGTAGTTCTGTTCGTAACATTCCGAAGTCTCCACCAGCCAACTCAAACGCATCCAAATTAAATGTGTCGAATGTGTAAGCTGAGGATGGATGCGCGTACATATTCCAACTTGTCACTTTGGATTTCATGTCCGCTGGCGGGACTTGTGAGAGTGACATGATGTACCCATTGCATCGACCTGTTACGGTATACAGCTAGTGAGAATCGGCTAATCACACGCAATCAAAACTCAGCGGGTAACCAGTTTGTTCCTCCTCTTTTTACTACTGCTTCCAGCGTGTCCAAGAATGAAGGACTGCTGTACTGCTGAATGGTGTGACGTGGATACCGGTTTCTTTAGAATTGACGCCTTGTTTCTTCCCTGCATCAAATGAATATGGTTCCCGTAGTTTCGCTAATTGACCACCAGACCAGAGACAACAAAAATCCAGTTATCCCGAGAGCAACGGTGAGCACGATGGGTTTGCCTGTATCTGAGAAGAAATGTATTGTACCCATTCGACGAGAGAGCGCTTATTTGTTTTGGATTTATTCTACCCTCTGGTTGTAAGTAGCCCGTACAAGCATACGGCTCGCCCGTTTCCTCCGTGATTCGGACCGGCAGCTCAGGCTTTGCTTCTGATCATCTCGATGCTTCAAGTTTTTTGCTGTCGTCAAATGACCGATGAACAGTTTATCATTTCTATCCTTCATATCTTCTTAATTGAATTTGGTCTGTTCTCATCTCACACCGAACAGATGACGTACCACTTACACTGTTAATTAGATATACAGCTTAGTGGTGTTCACCATCGTCGAACGAAAACATTTTCGTCCATCTCCAACACTTTGCTGCGAGTGTCCTAAGTTTGATGTACACGAAGAGGCATCACTACAGCACCGCTTGTCACAGTGTCCAAGTATTGTAGACTAATTTATTCGGTATGGTTAAAGCATTTTCAACAGCAACGGTGTGACCGATAACTTGGGTTGCAATGTACTCTCACACACTCTTAACTCAACTCAACGCTAAAGTTGCTAAATTATAGCGGAAAATAGCTTAACTGCTTTTGATCAAACATTTCTGGCAACGTGAGAATTACGAGACGATTTCTTGTCAACTTAATTTAATTAGACACCATTCATTCTGGTCTCGTGGAATTGTCGTTCTACTACACACAGTTCGGAAACTTTTTCATTACTACATGACTTTTGAAAATCGAAAAGTCAATTTTGGTGGACATCAATTGTAACGAGCGTCCTTGCTCACGTTATCTGGCCGTTTTTACCTTCTTCATTCATTCTTTCAGCTTCGGAACATCACCGGCAGTGAGTTATCTGGCATGCTGTCATACGTTGAATGCACCAAACCATCTTTTCCTGATTGTGGTCTTTTGCCTTCTTCTCGCTCACTGTTCCAAGCCAATCGTCTCGACAGTTGTACGACAGCTTGACGTGTTTATATGTTTAAGAGATTATCTTCGTCAATCTTTTACTACTTTTTACTCCACTCCTTTCTATTGCCCTCCTACAACCTCCTTTTTTTTCTTTTGTTTTGTTCCCCTGTGTTTTCTTGAGAATTGTGGCTGCTACATGATCAGCATTATTGCGCTTCGTTCTCTCCTCACTTGTTGGTGTGCCAGCTGAAAACGACTCTAATTGCTGCCAATTCGTAAAACGCACGCGTTGCTTGCCCATTACAGATCAAACCCGAAAGGATTGACTCTATTGCTACAAATATAGACACCCGACACGGGGTTTTGTTTCTTTTTTTTTGCAGAGCTATCGTTTGCAATTTCAAAGCCGTGGGTGTTTGTTTTGCCCTCCTGTGGATACCCTAAACAAGGATTAACCGATGAGACGGTCTTTCCGATCACTGTGGATGGCAAGCAGTGAAAAACATTGATGTAAACTTGGTGTGGTGAACAGCTCATCCCATTATGTAGCATTTTCTGCCACAGGATAAGCATATTGTCATTTCCTCCACATTGTTATTCCTAGTCGTTCACGGAAAAGTCAATCATCTCAGGTATGAGAAGACACGTATCTTCTTCACAAAAATACAGAGATGTGTCTTCCTTTGGGAATTTGGGATCGTGGCTTCAAACAAACATGTCATCCATAATCAATTCCGATAGAGGTGCACCGGACAGACACTGAACCGTCAATCAAACCGTCATCGTCATAACTGTCATCAGATAGTGGTAGCAATATCCGGCTAGTTGAATGTCTCTATAATAAAGCCTAAACATCCATTTTGTTTTAATATCTGTGTGAGTATCACAGCACGTTAATTATTCCAAAAGTACTGCACTTTAATAAAAGTAAATTGTTTTTCTTCATGCGCAATTCATACACGCCGTAGCAAAAATAATCCGCAACAAAAATCAATTGCCAATACAAATTATTAATACTTCGCTACCCTCTAATTCTCACGCTTTACAACGTGGGTACATCAATTACTCTAAACTGACATCCTAAACTTTACCTTAGCTTTTTTAAGGAGTCCTTTTCATGAATTTAGCCAACTATGAACCGTAGCCGCTGGTAAATACGGTAACGGCGCAGGTCTTCTCGCGGCAGGACTGGGGATCGAATCCCTCACAATAGACTTCCCTGGACACTAAACTTACTACTTAGCATCGAATTATAAACAAGGCAAAGAAATAGAGCAATGGCAAACCAAATCCTCGCCAGGTTGATAGCCAAGGATGATAGCCAAAGAGGATCCTTACTTTAATGTGTTGTAGCATAACTTTATATTTACTAGACCTATTTTTTGTAAAGAAATATGACTAGAGTAAATTTAAATAGCTATATACAATTTAATTAGTAAACTTACGACTGGACAAACTTTACAACTCATTAAAATGCAAAAAGAAATAAAAAAAATGCTGTTTCACTTTCGACCATTCTGGTGACTTTTTAAAGCTTTTTAAAGTCACAAATAAAAAGTTAAGATGTTAAGATCAGAAATCTAAGAAAACTATTAAGGTTTCTTAGCAACACAGGCTGCATTCATATAACCACTGTTGCATAAGATCTACGACAGACTTGACTCCACCCGATTCATCCAACGATCTCAATCTCGTAGAGGAGCATGCCTCGTGCCGAACGGGCAGAGCTTGAATCCGGAATCCTCCTCACATGCCCCAATCATCATACCCTATAGGCTTCCGCTACCGTTAGGATATCTGCACAGCCAAACAACTCAGTGAGCTCGCGGTTCATTCTCCTGCTTCAAAAGACCTGCTCACAAACACACTTCCAAAGACAGTTCTTAGCACTCGTCGGTCAAAAATGATGAGTGCATTGGCATCCTCAATCAGCATAGTCCAGAACTCGTGCCAGTAGAGGAACCGAACGTATTAATGTGCGATATATTGTGTATATCTTTTATCTATTGATGAAATCTTCTGCGATCCAAAATCGGCTAAGTCTGTCTCGGCTAAGTTCTTCATTTAATGTTTGTAACCAAAAAGTCAGTCCTGCAAACGAGGGCTGACTTTAATTGTATCGATCTGACTTTAATTTTATCACGACAGGTATAAAATTAATAAAAACCGGCACCACTATAAGTCATCGGACCACTCCCAAATTATACGCTTTGAATGACACTTATCCGATACAGTACACGAGCGATGTATGTTAGTTTTTGTACAAATGTTATAATATTTTGCTGCTTTCTTTAATAAACCAATACGTGATACAGTAACTCAATTGAATAAAAGTAAATTTATTTAAATTTTTAAAACCCTTCATGATTTGCCAATCCTTGCTACGAGAATTCCGTATCTACTATTCGCTACAAAGTTGTTAGCAAATATTTTGACTGTAATAATCCATACATTTCCATTAACTTGTCGCAAACTACACCATTACACCAACGACAGCTAGGAAAATTTGAGATTTTTGTATTGCGTTTTAAAATTCAATATGTTGCATTGTTCAGTATTATTTTGTTCCTAAAATAGCTTCAGGCATACTAAACAACTGCAATCGTAATGAAATTGTCATAACCAGAAGTAACATCACACATCATCTACCAATACTAATCAATATCGTAATATTCTATCCAACGTACAACATTGTTGTTCATGCCGATCTTCCTATCTCTTGTTCATTTTACCTATTTCATACATAATACTGCATATATTCAACATATTTATGAACTTAAAACTCATCGAATCGTGTTAATTATAGGACTCTAATTTCGGTTTGGTTCATTCTATCTCAACATAGGTACCATGTTTTTGCTACCACTCATCAACCTTAAAAAAGCCGTAGTAAACACATCGATGTGCAAATTTATTCGACCGAATGTCAGAACTGTCAGCGAATGGAACACCATCAGGGAACATGCTGCTGCTGCTGCTGCCGCGTAACCATTGACAGAATCAACAACAATAATAGTAGCAAAATATGCTGTCGTCTAAGTAACAACTATATTCTTCTTCTCGGTTCGCTTTGCTCTCAGCCACAATGAGCAATGCACTGTTTCCCTACTTCAGTGCTACGTTTCCCGAAAGAACGAGCTCCCATGTGTGTAGCTCTCTTTCCGCTTTGGCTGTCAGTGCCACAAAATGCTCTTACTGCTGCCGTTGGCTGACAATCATAAGCGCTACAGCGACGGAGAACTACAGTATGTATGTCCGATTCGCCACAACCATTGCCATATTTCCCAGCTTTTGCCGGTCGCTGCCAGGCTACTAGAATCCTTATGTTGATTGTCAAAGTAAGATTCGTAGAGAAGCCAGATTATAAGATTGGATACGGCACATTCGTCCACCGTAAATACCATATTCTATTTGCTCCTCTGGGTCCCATTCCTTTGCTTTTACCACCACCACCACCGTCACCATGCGTCACACACGTTCCAGCCTGTGTTCACTTCACTCACATACTGGTTGGTGTTTCTGTTAGTGCTTCTGCTTCTGATGCTGCTGTATACAACGGCCGTTTCTACCGGCAACTAGCAGGACTGAAACGGACATTTTCAGCGAACATTGGGCGAATAAAAAAAAAAAAACGCTGGAGGAAAACACCAATCCATCTTTCGCTGTCATGTCACCTTCATATTCAAAATGCGTACATATTCATGTTGCTGTTAAGGTTGGTTCCTATTTTCTGTTCGTCCCTTCTGCTACGGGCCCTTTCCATGGATCCAACGGCAGCAGATCGGCTTTGGCTCTATCCCAATCTGTCACTCGTTCCCGTATCCACTCGATCTGCCCGAACCGATGGTGTGTGTGAGTGTTCGGCTAGTCGCAATATTTCGCACGTTCACATGTTCTGCTCACGAACACTTCCATTTCAGCTCATCGCCTTATGTTTTCATCTTTATCCCTACCGACTATTCCAACTTGGACTGTTTTCTTGCAGCAGATAACAACATGGGACTGCTGTTGTTGCTTCTCCTCCCAATCGAATCCACCAAATGAAATGCGACGAATAATGATGTTCGTTTCGTTATTACATAAATACATGTCCACTCGTCACGTGGATCGTACCGTTTCTGCCGTACTCTTCGTTTCGCAGCAAAACATATAGGATCGGTGTTCTGTGCCAGTAAGCGTGGTTAATCAGTGCAGTTGCAAAATCATTCCCATACGAGATCATTTACGAGCGATAGTTCTTCGTGTATAAATTTTATATCACTACTATCACTATCGCTACTTCTATTTTTCTCTATAGATCACTCAATCGCCTCTACCTGCACGGTTCCACGGATCTGCAACTGCAACTAATGTACCCTGCTTCTGATAACACCAATTATCATCCTCCATTTTAATTGCAACTTCTGATCGCAATCGTTGATCCAGTTAACTGTAAGAATAACGGAAATGGATCGCATCTTCACGATAGCTGCTTGTTATTCGCGCATACAAACGATTGCATCCGTCTTGTCGGCCTTCTTATCCGTCAACGTACATTCGACAATATTTTCACACAAAGCCCATTTCCATGTGCAACGAAATGTGAGCAAGCTCGATCTATCATAATATTATGATGCAATAAAATAACTGTGTTTTTTGCAACAAGCAAAACTCGAAACCGCTACAGTACAATGTGAATTTCTTCTCATTTAATTAACTGAATAAGAAACAATGTGAAAAATGTTCCAGTTACTGCACTGCTCACAATACGGAGAGAAGTCATGTACATGAAGGTAAAAGCGAAGACGTTGACTTAGTTGCAAATACTACTATTAGACACTTGGGGCAGTTATTATAATATCCAGTAGCATAAAACCTGGCAAATGCATAACAGCAACAAAATTGCTAATTGCGGAAATACTGCTGCGAGGACTGCAGTATAGTTTAAATTACAGAGGGATGTTGCTAGCGTACATGAATAAAAAGTTTAATTTGTTTTAGCACAGCAAGTTTGTAAGGCTATGTTTGTGTGTAAACGTATACCTGTTCCTAAGCTTCAACTCATGAAATAGCTAATTATTCTAAAAATTTAAAGCAAATTTAAAAAGTTACAAACTTTAATTTTTTTCTGTTATGCGGTATTAGTATTACAAAATTAGTTTTAACAACAGTTTCAATTTCATTTGATCTACATTGAAAAATGCAGTATTTCCAACAAATTTGTTGTATTGATAAGCCTCCGGTAGGCATTACAAGCCGAATCAATGATGTACCTTACCTTCATAACTCCGGAGCCGTTTTAAGGATCCTTTAAACAAGTGCACCAAGGACATCAAAATAGTGAAGAAACTATTAATTTTTTCATACGATGTTTTGCAACATGCATCTAAACCAACCACCACAATGCTGATTGACTTGTACTAGGCGCCTGCGCATTTCGCTCGTGGATATTCGAGAACAGCAAGCCGGGGCTTTGTCCACATCGCACGCATAGTGCATTCATCGGTATGAAAAAAAGGAGGAGGAGCCAACAGCAGCATAGACTATGGATAAAAAAGGGGCTGAGCGGCGAAGGAAAGGGACCATCCGATGACCCCTTGATTCATTCGTGAACACAGTTCATTCCACGCCGAACAAAATTGGCGCTGTATCTTGAATTTCGTGGTCAATTTGAAATTAGAACTTGATGGTAATAGATTACCTTTCCCGGGGCTCGGTGTTACAGTGAAGCATTAAGCGATAAGCCGAATAATCTCAGTTTCGAGCAGAATATGGATTAAAACGACGTGTCTCTTGCCGCAAATAACGTTTTCTGGTGACATTTGTACGGATTAAAACGGTTTTTTCTGTGCTGGTGTGCTATTTTTCTAGTGCTTCGTTGCCGCGGTGCTGTGCATGATAATGAGTTGAAGGCAGCGTTTCTTAAGGGCAAATGAGTGTTGTGAATAGTGTTTAGTCGGGCGCTAGTGTTGTGGTGAAACATGGTTTAAAGTGTACGGTGTGTTTGAAAAGATCAGCAGTTCACCGTTGCAAAGTTAACCGCCAATATGATAGACATAAGTATGTACGGAAATCATTCATCGCACACCAGTGGTTTTCAGAACAGTGATCTTGGGGCCGGAGGGTACCCCTATTTTACAGCGGGTCACCACCATCATCACCATTATCACCAGCACCAAAGGCAACCTGTCCAGTCGCATCAGCATACCAACTCTACTCATGTTGGCAATAGTACTACACCCGTGAATAATGCTACCAGTAACACCGCAGTGACCTCTAACAACAGTAACAGCAGCAACAACACTTCCAATCCGCCCACGGCCAATGTCCATCAGACTTCTTCCTATGCTCACACATCTCATCTATATAGTCCGTCCGCGATCGAATACGGCATCACTACCTCTAGCTCTCCGACGACAGATTTATACTTTGAAGGCGATAGTCAGGGTGCAATCTACTACGGCCCCGGACAGCCTACACCGACGGCACCATTCCAGGAGAATCGGATCATTAGCGCCGACAATGGTCTGAGCTACACTAATCTGGATTATGCGATGTACCACCAGACACAGGATTGCGCAGATCCTAGTTATCTGGCGCATCATCACGATTCCAAACTGCATCTGCATCGCTACGGACCCTTTGCGGGAGCTATAGCGGACGATGCAGCGCCTTCTGCTACGGGCCCTTTCCATGGATCCAACGGCAGCAGATCGGCTTTGGCTCTATCCCAAAAACGCGAGTGCATCCGACGATGGCGACAGTAATGGTGGTGTCGGTACTAATTTTTCACACCTCCAGCATCACCATCACCACCCCCATCATCCACATCATCATCACCATCATGCGGCAGTATTGCAGCAAACCATGCATACTCAACAACAGCAGCAGCAGCAACAGCATCCGGCGAATCAACAATCGCAACAGCATCAGCAGCTGCAGCAGCAGCAGCAGCAGCAGCAACAACA
>KZ064170.1:3913-16182 GCA_002091835.1 Anopheles maculatus | reverse complement strand
TACCTGGAGTTCGCATAGACCTGCAGTTAGCCTGGAACTTGGAATTGGTATGGGGTTTGGAATTGGCATGGGACCTCGAGTTGGCATGGACCTGGAGTTGGCATGGAAACTGGAGTTGACAAGGGACCTCGAGTTGGCAAGGAACTTCGAGTTGGCAAGGGACCTCGAGTTGGAAGGCGCCCTAGAGTTTGCATACATCCCAGAGTTAGCGTGCGTAGCCCTGTAACCGGGCCCTTAGACTAGTACAAAACAACATATATTCGTTCTTCATTTACATTTCACGACCCAAACAATCATTAAAACTCTTTTAAACATTAAACTGTAAACTTATGCGAATAAGCATACCATAAGATTAGGTCGGCAAACGTCAACTGTCAAACGTTAAACGTCAGCGCTCAACAGATGTACAAACCTGGATGTATAATAAAAACTGACAGATTATCGTCATTATAAGATTGGCGGACAAACAGAAAACACGTTATTTTGATTTTCTTTGTGCTTTGTGGATTTATTACAAAACTTAGTTTCATTTCCTAATGCAACATAAATAACCATCTATTTGCACAAGCGCTTTTTGGTTCTGTAATTGTTGTTTTGTTGGTAAACAGTTTTCTACCTAAACGTCAAACATTTAATTCAAGATGGTGGCGATGACATTAGCTAAAAATCGACCTCTATCTTACAGTCGTTGCCGTCAAATTTTTCCAGTCAAAAATTGATGCGCTCTGTTAAAAATTGGTGCCTTCGAGTCAAAAATTGACGCGCTCTGTCAAAAATTGTTGACTTCCAGTCAAAAATTGATGCGCTCTGTCAAAAATTGGTGCCTTCGAGTCAAAAATTGATGCGCACTGTCAAAAATTGGTGACTAAGAGTCAAAATTTTGCGGCAACGACTGTATATAGACTTTGAAGCGGTGGCTAGACTAAAGTTGAGGCAAGCGCGATCAATGCGCGAACGCTTCATTTTTCCTGCAATGCAGGATCGAGGCGCGAAGTCAGGAGCGCGACATTTGACAGTTCGCTCATAAAAAAAAATAGATCGCGCTTGCCTCAACTTTAGTCTAGCCACCGCTTGATATTTACATTCATTACACGTGACACAGGATTTCACGTTTTCTGATCATAGCGGTCATCTTTGGAAAGTTGTTGCGTCCAGCAACAAGCGCTCCCCAGTTATTACGCGTTTCGGATATTTCGGCAAATTTTAACAATTCTGGAGTTAAGGTTTTACTTTAACACCTTTACTCTAACTGAAAATTTCAAATTAGCTGCGTTTATCCGCTGCGTATGGAAAGAGGCCTAATCGCGCGCGCGCCGGGTTTTTATCTCCTAGCTGCTAGTCCTTCGGTCAATAACCCTTCACCGCTGCTAGCGGGAGTTCAGGTGAGAACATTTCTCCCGAGTGAATTCGCCCGTAGCGAATTGTGTCCGCGGCTATGCGACTGATTCCGCTCCGCTCCGCTCCGCTCCGCTGTCAAAACGATGTGGACCGTTGCGTACGCGACAAAAGTAATACTTCCGGATGATTTGCTGCTTATTTTCTTCCGTTTCTCGATGTGCTCTTGAATGTACTTTACTGACTAAATCCATTTGATCTGATGGAGATTCAATATCTTTTAAAATCTTTTGTGTAAATCGTATTCTTAACATATTTTGTTGTCCATAATGCTTCTGATATGTTTCTTGAATTTTTCCCATAATATATTCCGATGTAAATAATCCATTTAGTTTCGATGCATCAAAGTGCGTTTGTAGAATATTTAGTAAATTCTTTTCAGTCATATCATTTGAATGTATTATATCCTCTTAAAATTCGAAAATAGGTTCTTAATTTCTACACTTTGAGGTATTCAGTTGAGGGTATGTATAACAAACTACAGTCGGGTGCGGAATGCTGAGTTGCTATCATGGAGCAGCAAATTCTGCTTAATGCGTCAGCCACGACATTTGCTCTTCCTGGCTTGTATAAGATTTCATAACCATGTTCTTCGAGATAAGATTTCCATCTCTTTAGTTTAGCGTTAGTATTTCTCTGAGAAAGCGTAAAAGTAAGCGGCTGATGATCCGTTAAGATTTTGAATTTTGTACCGTACAAATAATTCCTAAAGGTTTTCAATGACCAAATTATCGCTAACATTTCCTTTTCCGAAACGGAATATGCCTCTTCGGTTTTTGTTAACGATCGAGAAGCAAAATGTATTGGTTTATCCTTTCCAATTTCACCCTGTGACAAAACTGCACCTATAGCGTAATTTGAGGCAACAGTTGCTAGCACAAATGGTTTATTATAATCAGGATAAATTAAAATATCCGAAGAAGATATGATCGATTTCAATTTTTCAAAACTTTCCATTTGTTCGGTTATTAATGTAATTTTTCTGCTTGATGCGGGATTTTTTTCTCCTCGTAATAAAGGGTGTTCGAGATAAATTTGACAGTCACCTACGGAGAAAGACAAAAAAATTTTATGACAAAATTAATCATCGGGGAATTTTTTTTTGTTTTAGAAATAGTAGCTTACCATGTATTTTATTCATTTTATTCAAAATATCCGCCCTCGGCTTCTATTACGGCCTCCACCCATCTCCGGAACCGAAAACAAGCCCTGGCGATAGTTTCGCGAGGTAGGGCCGCGAAAACGGACCTGATTTTCGACATCAGCTCCGCCTTGGTGTTGCTGGAGGTTCTGTTGGTGTCCCGTTCCACCGCGCCCCACACGAAATAATCCATTGGATTAAGATCTGGGGAGCTGGGAGGCCACACATTTGGCGCGGTGAAGTCGTTGAAATTGGCCGCCAACCACTTTATCGTTTTGGAGGCTGTATGGCACGGAGCGGAATCCTGCTGGAACAGCGGAATCCTGCTGGTCTGCCGTTGGCCACTCTCGTGATCCCCCATCCCCCCCCATCACCTCCATCTCACGTGCCAACGGCCGAATTCCGATCCCCAGATTTTCCATTACGCGCGCCTGGAGGTCAGCCAGGAAAGCGTCGGTCCGCACGCAATCCCGCCGCTGAGAATGTGGTTTTTGTGCTGCCACCGCTTCGTCGTCGTCGCTGTTTTCTCCCAGCTCACTCCGGATCGCCTTCACCGTATTCAGCGAACACTGCACGCACTGCATGATGTCGCGGTTGTCGCGTCCGGCGCGAATCATCATGATGCATGTGATCCGCTTCCACAATGTACTCTTTTTTGAAATTTTTTATCACGGGATGTTTTCGCTGCTTGTTCCTTACACGTTTAGCTGTCGAATGACGTATTGCTTGTGTTGTAAACAAACGGTTTACGCCGACAGTCGCTGTCACTGCAGCTTAGGAGTGAGTCAGGATGAAAGTGAGTTGTCGGGAGAGTGAGAAAGGAGTGAGAGAGGAGTGAGAAAGGAGAGAGATAGGCAAGTCAGAAGTGAGAAGGGCGAATGATATAAAAGGGAAAAATGCCTGTAATCAGCCTCTCTTATTCAGTAGAAACGCGAATAAAAGTTCTGACTGAAATTTTGGCTCGCCGTTAATGGGTGCCTAAAATACGTCTACGTTCTACAGCGTTTTTCTACAGCTTGTTTTCCTATGCCAATTCAATCACGAGTTATAAACAAAATAGATAACTGTCAAATTTATCCCGAACGCCCTGTATATTAGTAAGTGCCCAACGAGCTGTGAGAAAGTTAATGTGCATGTTTAGCTGTCAGTTTGGGTATAGTTGTATGTGCGAAACAGAGAAAGCAATAATTCACAGTACATCTGCCTCTGTCTTACGGTTTCTTCATCCATAGTGAGATGTGCGTACCCGTACGTATGCCCATGAATGTTCTTGCTCGGCATATCGAATTGTATATGTGTGAGTGAAAGAATATGAGGGAGTGTGTGTGCTCATCAGAGCAGGCGTAGGCCGGTAGAAAAAATTCAAAGTTTCATACCGTTCTGTGCTTCCATGAGTTCATGTGTTAAAACTGCTGATAGTGAAAAATAAGTGCGTTTGCTGTTTATAAATTATTACCAAGTGTTTGCTGTGTGTTCTAACGTTGACAAAATGGACAGTTCTAAGTCTTTTTTGGCTCAACAAAGGCAAACGGGAAATATTTATAAAGTTAATGCTAAACGTGTCGCGCTTGAGAAGGAATCGCTACCTGCCGCTGTAGAGCAAGGAGAATGCAGCACACAAGCATCAAGCGGTAAGTTAATATTTTATACAGTACATAATTTATGTGGTGCTTACACTCTTCCTGTGCTTTTTTAGTTTTAGGTTCTCAAACGCACAATACTGCACCCCAGCATGTGGAAGAAGCAATAGATGAGTCAGATGATGATTTCTTCAATGAAATAATAAGCATTGAAGAAGTATCAGACAGCAGTGAAGATGAAGCAGTAGAAGCAAACGAAAATGTTTCAATGTTTCGAAACATGAGTATGGCCGAGTGTATCCAATACCTGGCTATTACCCGAAACCTGCCACATTCTACTGTGAACGTGTTGCTGGAAATATTAAAAGAAAAAACTCCTCATAGTCTGCCAAAAGATGCCCGCAGCCTCCTGAAAACAAATAGAACGGTTTCTAACATCCAGGACATCGAAGGCGGTCAGTTTTGGTACAGAGGAGTGCGCAATTGTCTCACAAGCCGTTTAAGGTATGATAACTGAATAATCCCCAAATCAAAATTTATAACAATCTTGTTTTAACAGGAATGTAACGCTCCCAGAAGTTTTGTCGTTGAACATTTCAATTGACGGACTGCCACTTCACAAAAGTGGTCCTGCTACATTTTGGCCGATTCTTATAAACATTAATGAAATGCCTCAAGTAGCACCAATGGTAGTGGCCATTTTCTGTGGAGTTTCGAATCCACCATGTCTGGAAGAATATCTACGGCCATTGATAACAGAATTAAACGAGCTGAGTGATGAAAGCATTGTAATAAACAATACACATCATACGATAAAAGTACGTGCTATAATTGCAGATGCTCCAGCGCGTGCATTCATCAAAGGTAAGGTCCTATCTATTTGTTGTGTATTATTTTGCACAGTAAGTGTAATGATTTTTTCTATTCTTTTAGGTGTTGCATACTTCAATGGCGTGCACGGTTGTTTAAAGTGCACATGTCAAGGTGTTTTTTCTGCTGAGGCTCGTACCGTTATATTTAAAGGCGTAAATTTTTTGAAGCGTACCGACGAGCTTTTTAGGATGCGAGCATATGGTGAACACCACAAATTGAATTCGCCTCTATTAGATTTAAATTATTTTAATATCATTGATGATGTAGTCGTGGCAGATGCGTTGCACTTGTTGCATTTAGGTATAATGCGCAAAATGCTGAAAGGATGGATATTTGGAAAGCTGGGAGCGCGTAAATGGTCTCGTGAACAATGTGACAAACTATCTCGGCAGCTTCGAACCATAAAATTACCATCCGAATTTCACAGAAAGTTTAGAAAAATAGATTACATTAAGTTTTGGAAAGGGTCTGAGCTTAGCGCATTCCTCCACTATGCGCTCCACAGTATAGTTGTATTGAAAGATATAATTAGTGAAGAAGCCTTCAATCACTTCTTACTGTTGTATTGTGGAGTAAGTTTGCTGTCTTCTAACATGTACAGGACACATTGGAAATATGCTGGAACATTGCTTAACAATTTTGTACAACAGTTTGAGATTGTTTATGGCGAAATGCACATGACGTCAAATGTACACAATCTGCAACATATTTATGATGAGGTGAACAAGTTTGGAAATTTGAGTACTTTATCCTCATATCCATTCGAAAATGCCCTCCAATGTTTGAAAAAATTTTTAAGAAGCGGCTATCGTAGCCTAGAACAGGTTATAAATCGGTTATCAGAGCATGAAAATTTCGAGGAACGCAAAAGTCCAGTTCCATTATCGAATCAAATAGTTTTTAAAAGAAACGAGAACAATATTACGATTAGCTTAAGAAATTTTATTTTAAGAAAAGAGTTTAGAGACGCCTGGTTTCTTACGACATGTAACAACGTCGTGCAATATGTTACTGCAAATGAAACAACACCAGTAACTATAGTTGGAAAACCATTGTCCATCAAAGCTAATTACTTTACCAGTCCTTTTCCTTCAACTGGACTTAACATTTGTACTTCCAATATAAATTGTCTATCAGATCGCACAATAGAAATTCAGGCAACGCAAATTAAATGTAAGTTAGTAGCTATTAAGTTAGATGAAGATGGAAACTACTTGTTCATTCCTGTATTACATACATTACTTGAAAAATAAACAGCTTTAGTTCTACTACATGTAAATTCTATATATCACATAATTTATCCTTGAGTTCAAATCTTAAAGCTGATTTAATTTAACTTAATTTAATAAACTAATTTAAGAAAAACTTAGCAAATCAATGAAAAATATCACATTAAACACTATATCACCTTATGTTACGTTTTATGCTTGAGTTCAAATCTTAAGAATATGCAAACAAAAACAAAATACATTATACACACTATATCACACTATGTTACGTTTCCATTGAATTCGAGTTGACGTTTTACGTGTTCCTTTCTTATCTAACCTACGTATGGCATGCTTCATTTTCGTTTGGAGGAAGCTTTTGAAGAATTCTTTATCGTTTTCTGTAATGCCAGCATCCTCCTTTATAACAGCAAGAAGAGCCTTTTGCTCTTTAAGCGCAATTTTGTTGTTGTTGCGGCTAGTGCCCGTCCAACTGAACTGAGCAAAAAACTTAGGTTCAAAAATCTTGTCTATTGCGTGATGTAAGCGATTCGGAGCATCACACGCAGTAATTGATGCCTTTAACCACGACCTCAAGTAGGACTTATAGTCGTGATCGTTTTCTAATTTGGCAAGGCATTCGTCTAATTCATTTTTTGAACTAAGCGGAATAAACTCTGGAATTGAGGACTGAGAGGAAGAACCGGCATTATTAAGTCGAACGTTAGATGCCATCATCAACTCAGTTCGCAATAAAGCCACTTCCTTCGACAGTTTCGAGATGGTTCTTTGGTTCGCGGCTATTGCAGCTCTATCAGCAGCAGAATTCGATGCTTGAATTGCACATTGTTTTTCTAATGCCGACAGTCTTTGTAATACCGTGCTGCCCGGCGCATCCGACGGGGCTGGAGGAACGTTTTCAACAAAACACTGGCTTACTGTACGCTCGGTTTCGGTCCACGATCGTGGTATATCCATCACAACATCCTCAACATGTGCTCTTTGTTCTTCTCCTGCATTTCCGTATGGCTCGCAATATACGTGATCGTTCATGTCTATGCTGAAATAAAAACTGTTACTTCAACAAATGCACTTAACAGTGAATAAATAGTCGAATGAATAAGTGTTTCGCACCTGGATTCCAACGGATAGCAGTTCAAATCTTCTCGGTAAGTATGTATCTACGTCATTAAATTGCCCTCTACAAAAAAGTTCTCTCTCCGCAGGCCAGTTTCAATATGAATGTGTATGAGCAGAAATAGAACGGAATACGAGGTTACCACAACACCAAAGCGAGAGAAAGGGAAAAAAGGCTGCTTAGATGTAAACAATATGACAGATACAAAAAAGAAAAAATTTTTTTTTGTTTTCGTTTGGTCGACACTATGAGACAGTGAGCAGTGAGTTGACGCAGTGAGAATTTCATTCTCGTCAAAAAGTTGGAACCATAGTTCTTCTAATGTGCATGCTTGTTCGGATGCCGAAGAATAATGCACATTAACCTCAAAAATTGGTACTTTTGGCTAGTTGGGTGGTTTTGCAATTTTTGCAAAGTCGATTACGAACTTTCTGTAATAATTCATTAAACCTAAAAATGATCTTAATTCTTTTACAGTGCTTGGAATTTGATATTTCGTTGTAATCTCCTGTACTAGTGTATTACTCAGTAGTATTGTCTCTTCTACGTATTTGTTGAATCTATTTCGTTTATCTTCGTTGAATTCCTTTTTTAATTGTGTAATACCTTCATTTATGCGCAGGATTTTGTTGACTATTTGACCCATCAAATTCTCGTGGTTTCCTCTAAATTTTCTGATAGTCTTATTATCTTTTGGTCCTCTGTAGATTTTAAGAGCGCTAGTTGTTCGTCAACCTCATCTCCTCCACATATGAAATCTTCAAGAAATCCGAGTACTCCTCGGCTTCTTTTCCTTCTTGTCTTTACGCAGTCTCGAATATAATAAGATAACGATAACGATAACGATAATAACGATAATAAGATTTAATACATAATCACATTCGTCGTCTAAAGCTATCTTTAGCCGTTTTGTCGTCGGGTCGGTGTCATTCGTAAGAGCTTTGTTCAGTTCGTTGCTTAGTTCTGTGCATTATCGTTTCCCGGATGTATTCGAGTGTGAAAGGTAGTATGCCATGATCCTCTTTGGATCAGTAAGGACCCCAAATGGCCGAATACTTCCAATCTACAGGCCTTCTTCTTTGCCTTGGATTTTTGTTTGGCACACCTCTGAGCACGTTTGCTTTATCTTTTGTAAGTTTGATATCGGAACTAGATCTTTTCTCCCAGTTGGGGAATTCTCTACTCCTCTTCACTTCTAGTACGGCTAGCTTTACCGCCGGTCTTGTAATTTCGGTATTCCAAGTGCCACAAAACAAATGTTTAAAGCGTATACTCAATTTACCTCCTTGGCATAGAATACTGAACATACATGCAAGAACAAATTTATCATTTATCAATCAATTTATCTCCAATACTCTTACAATGTACAATGAAAAATGTAACTTTAGTCCACTTAGAATAGTAAATAGGCTTATTTTAAGATAAATAAGTAACTGAATTGCTTGAATATTAAACTATCTTTTAAGTTTAAACGACTAAGTAGTTTTAAGATAATTACTAAAAACAAAAATATCCTGGGTGTGTTAGTCAATTTTTCCCTACGGTTCTTCTTAAAGTTAAAATGATTAAAAATTCAAATATTTCAAAGAAAATGTAAATTAGTTATTATTGTGTTAAGGTTTAAAATGTAAAAACCGGTATCAATGAAAAACCTACAAATTTAACGAAGTATATGTTAAATAAATACCTATCTATCTATCTATCTATCTATCTATCAATCAATTATTATTTTAACCTTATTGCCTCTTGTGGTTTTTTTTTATAAATCAAACGTTTTGCTTTTTGTGTTGTTGTGCTTTTACATCGTTGTTAACCGTTGTGTCTATGACCAAATTTACACCTTCATCTCTACGACCGGTATACCCGGGTATCCCATACATTTTGTATGGGGAATGAAACAGCCGCATTTTAAAACTTTAATAACTTTTTTTCTATTCATAGTTTTTTCATGATTTTTGGAAATCAAGTTCATATATCAATATTCTTTACTATAAAATAAAAAAAAAGTTTCATAAAAAAATTAATAAAAAATTTTAAATTAATTTTTAAAGTTATGTAAACAATACGATGGCATTGTATGCTCTTGCTTTTACAATTTCATGCTAAAATTACGACTACAAAAAATGATTATTGAAATTTTAAAATGGAAAAGTGACATTCCCCATACAAAAGATACCCGGGTATGCTGGTCGTAAAGATAAGGGGTATAAAAAGAAAATTGAAGAAAAAAAATATTTCTAATTGTTTTAAAAATATGCAGTATTGAAGAGAATTACAAGTTCTAAACATATCCATAAAAAACTCATTGATAGGACTTCTGTGTAAAAAGTTATTTATGTTTTAAAGTGAAAAATATACCCGGGTATCTGGTTGTAGAGTTGACGGTTAAAGAGTCTCCTAACAGTTGTTGAAATGTTGAAAGCTTCATGAATCTGAATGAATCTTAGAACTGAATGAATGACTCTGAATCTCTATTATAAAGATTCATGTATGCCCAAAGATTCATAAATCCCCAAAGATTCATGAATCCCCAAAGATTCGTGAATCCCCCAAAGCTTCATGATCTACGAATGGATAGAACGACTAGTGACGGCTCGGGGTCTCCCGCTGGAGCACCTCATGAATCTTTGAGGATTCATGAATCTTTGAGGATTCATAAATCTTTGGGGATTCATGGAGAATCGACTCATGAATTGAATGACTTTTCACTGAAGATTCATATGAATGACTCTTTTGATAAGACTCATTAGGAACAACACTAGTTAGAAGCGAACATGTTCTAATATAACAAAGTCTAAATAGCAAGATTTTCTGGTCTACGATTTCACCTAATGTTCGCCTTTGGACCAGTGTGTGACGCTGACCTTGCATTCCTGGAAGCGAAAAGGTACACAGCTGGACGCACACACTACAGCTATGGTACATTTAACTTCCGCTCGTGCAAGGCTCGTTCAACTCCCCCTGTCGGGCTGTCGGCGAGGTGGGTGTCGACCAGCATCGGAACCTGGAGTCTGTGCTTACAAAATGCGATTTTCCCTACCGTTGCGAGAGTGGGTTGTGTGTTTGCCTGCAACTACGCAGGATTTGCCAACAGCTTATTACGTTCCTATCGGTTCTGGTGAATGTTTTTACAATGTTTCAGTGGGTTTCTTTCCTTCACGCAATCAATCATTCGAACAGTCGCTTTTATCAGTAGCAAGAAGTATTTAAATTTATAACTCCATTCGCAAACATCACTCCATCACTGTATTGACGAGAAACCGGTGACACTCGTTCTCTCGCTAGCGCCAGCAAACCATCAGCATAACAAAGAAGTCCCCGAATGATGTATTGCATAAATGTATATATCGTCTAGTGTAGTGTAAGAGGTACAACACGCTTCACTCTCTCCCACGGTGAACCAGGTTGATGCATGATTTCGAATGCAAGACACATTGGCCCCTATGCACACACAGTTGCATTCGCACATTGGCACGTCTCACTGCCAGCACAAGAAACACACTCACGGAAACGATCGAAACCTTCCCGAAAGTAAATACTAACCTCACAAAAAGGAAGTTCCTAATACAGAGGTCGATGCATAGCAAATGTCATGTCCGGCATCTTGAACACAATTTTTGACGTTTGTATCAGAAACTGTTTACAAACAATAGCGACTCTATTTCCATATGCAGTAAGCGACAAAAAATTGCAATTTATTTATGTTGTTGTCTATTTCCGTTTTACTCGTATCAGTCTGTTAAAAGATGATCAAGATCAGTAATATTCAACGAGGGAAAAAACTGCATCTCGTTTGTATTATCGCCAGAAGCGGCGAGGTTGTATTTCCGATGGCGGTCTTTGAGGTCGGATCTGGAACACCATTGGTCCGGTAAAGATCGATGCGGCAATGCCCACACATTCTATCGTAAACTGGTTGTGGTTCCTGAGCATTCCGGAGGCGCTACAAAATGCACTTTTGTTGTAAATGATAAAAGAACTCAAAGCACAACCATTGCTTGTTTACAAAACAGTTTCTGAGATAACTGTCAAAACAGTTCCCACGGCCTACTGTCATTCTACACTGTATGCATCGACCTCTGTATTACATAGACCTTGATCTTAACACACATGTTATACATGCAAGTCATACGGGGCAAACTCATTTGGAACTTTTGAACTGCAATTTATAAACAAGGCTTGCACGGGATGACAGTGGAGTAAATTGCACCATGGCCGTAAGTACATATTCACAATCAATTTAAAATATGCTCAACTATATTTTCTTGAAGGAAAAACAAAAAAATACGAACAAGGTGCAATTTGAAAAATTTATAGCGGCACTAGAAGCAAATCCGTACGTAATAAGGGACAAGCACAAGGCATCTCAATCATTTTGGGTACAACTAGCAACGGAATTGAACACCTTCGGTCCGCAAACAAAAGATGGTTCGGGATGGAAAAAAGTAAAACTCCACATGTTAACACAATAAAAACAGCTTTCAATATTCTCAAAATGCGTGCTATTAACAGGTTTGGACTGATTACAAGTCATCTTTAAAAAAAAACCTGCACATAATGCCAGCTACGGAAGGTGGTCCACGCACTCTACACAGCTTCACTAATTGTTTGAAATTGTTTGAAACAATTTGCAAGGATGGGCATATCAAATACTGCACTACAAACAGCACCAGAACCAATTCCATCGACATTAGGCACATCATCTTTAACCTCAGCAACACCACCGCCATTTCCGAATCCATCGACAGCAAGCGCATCTACTTCAGTAATACCAACACCACCTCTGAGGCCATCAGTATCAGCCGTCACAATAACATTACCATCTACATCATCTGTGAACAATGTACCTCCTAACATTTCAGCCTTATTGCCTGAAGCACCGATATTAGACCCAGAAATTTCTGTAGAATAAGAAGTACCAACCGAAACACAAG